>VYZX01020496.1:0-24950 GCA_013401335.1 Brachypteracias leptosomus | reverse complement strand
TCTGGAAAAAAACCCTACCCAGATGTGTGCAGCATGCTGTAGTCCAAGTCAAAAGAGAAGATAACCCCTATTCCACTCTGATTCCTACAGCCCCTCCATGTTGCCAAGGTAGGGATCTTGCAGGAGAAGCAACCCTCAGCTGGCACCAGGTGGAGGGAAGAGAAGAGAAATGCCATGAGCCAGTGGGCTATCCTGCAGTCTGATTGTTTTGCATGTGTTTGGGAGGCATTTCTGCTAGAATGGGAGTGATAACTTCAAGTGGAGAAAAACTGCCAGGTGGAATATCATACAGAAATGTAGTTCAGCTAATTCTTCCTAAATGTGCCTGGGTTCATCAAATCAACAGTAATACTTCCCAGCATTGGGGGTGCAAGGGTTAGAGCCCAGGAAAAAAGAGGAGTAGATTCTGTGTAAGAGTTTCCTCTGAGGTGTGTGAGACAGGAGAAATGGCTTTAAAAATTTCTGTGAGCTGAGAAACTGCGTTCAGTTCTCACCATTATGGCTACTCTTCCAAGAGCTGAAATAACAAAAGCTGTTAGCAGAGCTGTGGGAGTTAGCCAGAGTGGCCATCAGAGAGCTGAGCAGCAGGAGGAGCGAGGGAGCAGGTAATAGAAATAGGTCACTCCATCAGATCAGATCAGTCTAAATCAGGCCTTGCAACTTGTCAAAAATTAATAATCTCAGGCTGAGAGGAAAGGTTACAGCATGACAGGAGAAGCAATCCACTAGCTTCCTTCAGAAGACTTAAATTGCTCAAGCTGTAGTTCTATTTTAACAATTAGATATTGCTACTCTACCTTCTCAGAGTGGGTTTTTTTCTCTCTTTATTAAGAATATTGCTTATCATCAGTTTGATCCTTGTTTGCAATGGATTCAGTTCTTCAAACATGACAAAATGCACCACAGTTTTCTTAGATTTTCTGGAGAGTTCCCTTGTGACCTTGTGTCTCCAGCTTCCAATTGAGTCATGGGATGCACCCCTAGTTTTGAAGGCTACAAGCTTTGTATGCACTTATCTACTGCTAGTGGAAAAATTTGCCCTAAGGTTTATAAAACTTAAAAAGAATTGTAACCACTCATAAATTAGATAATACTATTGCCCTTCTCTGCTTACCATGGGTTGACAAGGTCACCAGGGATTAGGCCAGAGAAGGTGATCTCACCAGGGCCATTCCTCTATTGACATGTCCAAAGGAAGTGGCTCAATTTGGTCCAGGAATAGCCTCCTCTTTCAGCAAAATCTCAAGATCACAGTGTAGTATCCCCAACATAAACAATGTCCTATCCAAAGTGTTTAGTCTCTAGATTTCACTTCTGGCTGACTGCCTTCCTTGCTTAGTAGGATGCAACAGGGGGTTGGTGATTGGGCTTTGCAAGAGAAACTTCAAGAGGTCACTTTTGTAGAAGGCTGGCTGTCAGCCACAGGACTTCTATGCCACTCGTGGTGCCCCCACAGTATCAGCACACTACTTTCATTTTAAAGATTTTTTTGAAAGCTTATTTTTAAAGAAATGGGAAGGTGTGTAGTACCTACAAGTTCTGGCCTGCTTTATCAATATATAAAATATCATCATGCCAGGTGTAACATGCCCTGCATTATAAGCGATTCATCATTACATAAAGGGAAGGAGAGAGAGGAAAAGAGGGGGAGAAAGATTACTTTTGGTAGACTGGTGGATTCAGGAATTTTCAGAGTGAGGACAAGAGTCCTCACAAAACCTGAAAGTTGCCAGGAAAGGATGTTCTCACATTTCTATGTCCTGCTTTTCAGAGAAGGATGTTTTGTTTTGTTTTGTTCATAACAAAATACTGGTTTCTGCTCTTGATGTGGCTGCCGTTGAACTTCATCCTACCCTGCAGGCATTACCTTCATCTCTGAAACAAACATGCCTGAGTCCACCTGGGTTTGGGAGAGCATTAGCTTCCTAACATATTTTACCAAAATCAGGTACTGACCTGTAGAGATGAAACAGGATCCCACATATTTCTTATTTATGCATGGCCTTTGCCTCATCATACTGCACCTCCTTGCCACCCCCATTCTGGTTTGAAAGGTAGGGAGGTGTTTGTATAGTCTGTAATATTTAAAAATATGTCAGAGGTATTATATAGCAATAGAAGAATTCTAGATACTGGCTCGTGCATCTGTGAGTGCGCGTGTGCACCCATCACCCTTGCCTACCATATGAAATATACATGAGGGCCACATGAGTGTTTATCAATTCTTTCCACTGGCTGATCCTGCAAAAATGCTCTTGTAGATTTCTGAGTAGAGATGTGTCCTTTGGAGGTAAAGGGCATAAACGATCTGACTGCATTCTGCATGCATATATTTATCCCGAGTATAGTTACACCACTTATTTTACCATCTGAAATCACTCAGCTGAAGAGTTCTCTTATTTGTCTGAGCATCTAGTATAGGGAACAAATTTTCTTTGACTGTAGTTTGATACAGTCCACTAAGGAAGAGGTTAAGGTGGTAAACATGGCACAAACTACGTATGGGCTCAGGTCTGCAGAAAGATGTGTAGGAAAAGGAGTGAATAACACGACCCCAGGGAGCTGCAGGGAGCATTAATTCATGTGCTCTTCTGCTGCCTGCTGCCTATGGTGTCCCCAGTGGAAATACTGTAGGTCGCTGAAGAGGTGAGCCCTTTATCACCTCCCCAGAGCATGACAGTCACTTTGCATCTCCCTGCTCCAGCTGGGGCAAGTCCAGAAAGTCTTGGTAAGGATGTAACTGTCAGAAGCATCAACCTGGTGGCAGCTGAGTTATTACAGGAAAATGGGGTACAAGTCTTGCTGTGAGCCTAGTAAAAACCAAAGGGGAGCATCATTAAAAGGTGCATTGTTACGGACACTTTACAGCTAACAAGAGTGATGCTCCCTTGGGGGGAGCAGAGCCCTGACCAAAGCACTGTCTTTCTTGCCTAAGAGGGACCAGCAAGGAGATACACTCTAGAAAAAGGTAGGACCAAGATTTATAGCAAAAGTACAGTTAGCAACTTCACAGGGAGCATCCACAAGACAATTTATGATGGCGAAGGAAGGAAGGGTATGTATGGTGATGTTTGTATAAAAGAAGGGCAGTTCTGCAAAACAGGCTTATTAATATGAAAAATGAAAAATGAGGTGATTTTTACATTTCCATAGTTGAGGAAACTTGAAGGCAAAACTCATTTTTTACTTTTTGCAGCAACATGTTTCTCTATTAACTCTTCAGAAGTATTTGGTTGTCCCTACAAGTAGATGTCTTCTAATTTTTTTCTCGGTTGCTTCCCTAGGATCACACCTCAGTGACATCAGGTTGATGTTTGACACTCGAAAGCAATTTGAAGCAAAAGTTGCCCTATGCCACTTATCTTTTTCTCTTGGTCTGGTTGAGACACCAACTGACATCACATCAGGATAAAAAATAATTCCCAGACCACACTATTTAGAGATAAAAGGTTTATATATTGATAAAATTACTGACCCCTTCTTCAATCTTCAGTGCCTGCTTCTCCTTTGATGGCAGCAAAATAATCTGGAACAGTCTGATAATTAGGAGATGGTGGTTTTGAATTCAGCCTTCTAAGTTTGTTTGAAACAAGCCTAGTGGCTTTCTCTTGGTGGCTGAGAAGTACTTTGTCCATCTTACCTGTGGACCAGAACAGTCTCCTACAAGCTTCTCCTGGTCATCCTCATTCAGCCCTGCAGCTTTGAGCAGGGAAGAGCAAAGCAATTTCCCTTTCCTGCTTGCTAACACCTGTCCTGTTGCACAGGAGGAGCAGAGGATATGTAGCTCCTCTACCCAGGCTTTTCATGGCTGTGTCTGCCACTTCCTAAGCCTTCGGGTCTAACCCTCAAGCCTTGATGGTCAACGTCTTAGACAATGGAGGTGGCTGGCCTTGAGCCCCACAGTCTGCTAATGCAGATGACCACCCAGCTGTGAGCTGTATGAAACTCTGTCCTCCTCCCCACTGAGGGCTGTAGGAGATGGGAATTAACTAGTGTCACCTACAGATACCCATACACAACTTCAGCTATACATAAACCCTGCTTTATAAAAAGTTTGTGCCTGACCTTGTCTACTCATCTGACTTCTCTCCATATCCATGAAGAAACAAATGTCATTTGTCTCATTCTGAGCTATTGGCTTAAGAGAAGTATTCATTGCAGCTATCTCTCCCTCATGACTCTAGGAGGTGTAATTCATTGAGGGCACCTCAGGTTTAGATGGCCAATGGCAGATGAGGTGAATCCCACCTCAGGAACATAGGATCACACAAGGAGGTGATGGTGGAGCTGAAAATAAGAACTAAGTCTTGTGGCCTTCAAGAGGGATTCACCACCACCGAACCACCTTGTGGAGGATGCAGGGCTGCTTTGTAAGCCTTTTAGAATAAGGTATGTGATGTAGTGGCAGTGGAGAATATGTAAACGTTGGTTTAGTTTAATAACAGGGCTATTAGAGAAGTAGCTGGAAGGCTGCACAGTGCCTCCAGATTAGCAATTAGCATGGCAGGGGTCATGACAAAACAGCTGGAGTTGGGACGATGCTATTTCCAGAGTCCAGCTGCAGATTCTTTTGCCAAAACTAGAAGTCAAAAGATCACAAGGATGCCGGACATTAAAGGTGAGTTCCTTGAAAGAGAGATTCACTAAGCTGTCAGGAAGCTGTTTGCAGGGAAGGGACAGACTCCCACCAGGGGCTTGAAGAAGAGGAACCTGCCTCTATACTAGAAAGAGGTCAGAGGAGCAGCTAACCCTGGAACTGTGACAAATCCCATGTCTCAATCTCTTTTACACACTGGCTTTTCCATCCTTCTAATCCTCTGTCACCTGTCCCCAGGCCCCTGCTATTTTTACTGAATCTCTTTTGGGATCTGAAATGACCAGAATGCAACAAAGGCCTTCAATTTATATAATGGCACAAAAATAATACTAAAAAATCTCCCCCATAGAGTCTGAAACAATGGCCAGCATAAAATAACAGAGATTTTCAGTGAGCTGGCCGGGTCTTTTTTCTAAATGGTTGCAGTTAATTTCTGAATTAACCCAGCAATGCATACAAGATATTCAAATGGTTTCTCTTGGTGTGTATTACCTTTCATTTATCATCTGACATCTCAATGACAACTCTCCTTGTTGTTTTTTTAGAGGAGGTACCAATGCAGCAGCTGATGTTTTTCAACAAGCTATAATGAAATGGCCATTCTGAGAGTAACGAAGGAGAGGCCCAGAGAAATGGGTATATTGGACTCTTAGGAAAGCTTTAGGTGCAGGTTATGTAGGAAATTTTAAATATATTTAGGTTTCATGATGTTGACATCTTTGCTGTATTCACCATGCTCTCCCATTCCCACTCCTGCCAGGCTCACTGTGACTGAGGCACAACAGTGTGCATGAGTGGCAATGCCACTGCAATTCCTTGGTTCCTTGGTTCTCAGTGCTGGAAGCTCTCTAAGGCATTGAGCATGGCAGCTGCCAGCTTCCAGAAAGTGCCTTCATCCCGAGCCCAGGATGGATGAGAACACCAGGGCAATGCATCCGCAACAGGCAAATGGGGCAATGGGATAGATCTTTTCTCTATAGCCACCTTGTAGAAGTGTCTGCTGGTTTTCCTTCCTTCTGGGTCTGATCCTGCCTCCACTGGGAACAGGAAGACTCTAATTTACCCTTTTTTGTCTCCTCTCATCTTCTTTTTTCCATTGATGTTGCAAAAGTGTTGCAAGGTGCTGCAAGGCACGTCTCTGCAAGCAATGCTCCCTTTTTTGAGGCTGGTGTGTCTGTGCCTCTGATGCATGGAGAGATGGCTCCTCTCTAACAGCAGGACTCTTGCCAAAAATGACAACACTGAAGAGTTCAAGCGTGAGTGCAAGCAGTACAGAAGTTTGCCTGCCAGGGAGTCTCAAGAAGCATCTGGCTCCTGAATATCTCCCTCCTGAACCTGCCATTGGATAGTGATAGTAACTAGGGCCTGTTGTTCTCCCCTGTCCATCTCCCTTGTCCCACCCTCAGATCTCTTCTCTGCTTCTAGCTCCTTTTTCAAGCCCACACTTCTCCCTGTGCTTTTCCTCCCAGTGATGTCAGAAAAAAGGAGAAATGTGTAATATTCAGAAAAATCAAAACTATTGGCATCGCTGCTGACTTTGGCCATGACTCATCTGCAGCCTCACACCATGAGAGCTAAGTTTTATTGCTTCTTATAAAACGATATCTCCTAATGAGGGGGTGCGGTGCTCTGTGCTGCCAATAAGAGGACATTTAGCCTGGAAATTTGTGAGTGTAATTTATAGGCAAGCATACCCATGTGCACACACACAGAGGTAATGATGGTGTTAGCCGTCTGACAAATTGCAGGGCCTTGCACATTTGACCTCCTCTCCTGCCCTGTGTGCGGTACCACATCTCCCAGGGGGTTCATCCTGACATCCCACCTCGAAGCAGCTTCCAGCTGCTGCCATTTTGGATATCCTGCCTATTTATTTCTTTTCAAAGATCCTCCCTGCTCTCACCCCTGGGGTTACTGTGTCTTGACTGCCACCACATGCAGGGCTCAGTTTTGTGCCAAGTCTTGCTTGAGGATCAAATACCTTCTAAGAAATGCGAACCTTATATTGGTGGTGGAAAAAGGAACTTCAAAGACTTCTACTGAGATAATTTAGCTTTTGCCTTTAGCCCTGAATATTCTCCATGTAGCGGACTTCAAAGCTGAGACCTTTTCCTATGCACAGTAAAGTTATTCTGGACATCTTCTGAATCACTTTGGACTGATTAAGTTTAATCTTTCTTTTCTTCTGAGCTGTGTACAGTTCACTTTACAGTAGCTAAGGCTTGAGAAGTAGAGAGATCTCAAAATGGTCCCAATAAAATTTTTAAACTGTTTTCAAGCATTGCCAAAATAGTTTTGCTGTAAAATATGCAGTGTGTAGTCTCTGATTCAGTGCCTCTTTATATTCTCCTGGATTTTAGTGAAAGTTAAGTACTTAACTGCTAAATAATAATAGATTAAAGCACATTGCTGAATACAGTCCATACAAAATACATGATGTTGTGCTACATGGTTTTTTCTTCACCCAGAAAGGACATATTCACTGGTGGCTTTGGCACTTCTGACTAAAGAAGGCATCTCACATTCAGCTGGGTAAACAACTGCATGTCACACTATCTGATGTCCTTATACTCTCTTTCCTGTCTGTTTATTTGGACCTCTTTATCACAGCACTCAGACAAAATACTTCATCAGATATGTTTGTATCATAGCATTGTAGTAAATGACCTCAAATTAAAGTGCTATGTTTTCAAAATTTCTGATATGAAGATACTCGTATTTCTAGAGCATGTTAGTAGGAGTCAATCCTCAACATATATTCTAATCGGTATATTGTGATTTTAATTGGTAAACTTTGATAAATGTCTGCTTCTCTCTCTCAGATTGTTTGGATTTGATCTCTGACAATTTGCAAGCTGCCTGTCACTCCCTCCAACTACCTTCATTTCTGTTTGGTCAAAGGAAAGTCACTTCTCGTTTTCCTCTGCCTGCAAAACAAAGGCTTCCCTTTGCTCTTCTATACCTGCACGTTGCAATTATGATCAGTAATGAAAAGTCAGCAAATGGCAATTTAAACAGTTGCTTTTCAGTAGAAATAAATGCTGGATCCTCTCAAGCAGGCATGGCAGGTGATGAGCCTGTCAGTCAGGAACTTTCATGCTTGACAGGGAAATTTACCTGTCTGATGTTCCTACTCGTTGTCCATCATAAAATAAAAACACTTCACTTGTCAAACATCTTCCTTTTTTGGGATGCATCTCGCACACGCACTGCTCGACCATTTTAAACTCAGCTGCGCCTCTAGCAGTCAATCTGACAGCTCAGCCAGACAGACTCTGTCCTAAAGAGATTTCCCAGTAGCCCACTGAAGCATCTCAAAGCTTGGGCCTGCACAATGGAAAGATTTTTTTACCACATTATTTTTCTTAACAGAAAATTAACTCTTTGCAGAAACAGAACTTTTGAGTTCTTTAAAACAGGAAAAATGGGACCCCAAATCCTCTAGAAATTGAAATGTCCAGGCCAAAGCTTAATATCTCTCATGTGACAGCTTCTATTGAGCAAGCAGATCCAGAGTTGTGCTGCTAGCAAATCTGATCACCCAGGCTCGGTGAGGTTGGTTGCTCCTCGGTTACTGTAACTTTGGGTTGGCTCTTCAGATCATACTGCCTCCCTGGTTCCTGACTACCACCATCGGCATTTTTCCTTAGCTGGGCTCTGAAACAGATAGCCAAGCATGACTGTATGGTCAAGGATGGTCAGCCCAGGCTCCTGCACCCAACAGAGGTGCCTTGGTGGTTCTTCTCTCATCTGTGCTTCAGAGCAGCAAGGAGGGAAGTTAAGACAGAGGGACTCATCTTATTCCTGTTCTTTCTCATTTAGGAGTAGAGGACTTTGCACCGCATGAGACACAGAACCCTCACCAACCCTACTCAGTTATCTTGGTAAGATGAGCATCTAATGCTTCAAGGAGAGCTCTCAGTCTGTGTACAAATTGTTTACTAAGAGAGTTTCTTTCCAGCCCTGAGTGGCCAATGATTGAGTTCTGCTCTGAAGCCTGAGAGTTTTTACCAGCACCACTAGGATTTTAGGGAAACGTGGGCCATAGGGCCAGCTTTGTGAAACTAGAGGTTGCCCAGTTTGGTACATCTGGAGCCATAAGGACAGGATCACAGCCAAGAAGCTTGGGGAATGTAAATTATGAATCCAAATGCAAACCTTTACATCTTGTCTCTGCTGGCATCAGGAAGGATAAATAGTGACCAGACTGCAGTATGGTCATAGTTTCTAGCATGCGCCATCCTTCCTTAGCAGGCTGGACTTCTGTCATCCCTGACACCATGCTGATCCTCCCACTGTTCCCTCCCCACAGCTGCCCCAGCTTCAGCCCCTGGTTAGAGCCTGCTTTGCTCAGGAACCTGGAAACTACTTTAAGGCCTGAGGTTCCTGCCATGCAAATAAAGGTAGTGTTACACATCTTGTTCTGAAAAATCACCACCATTTAATTAATCAGTCAGTTATTCATCGCACACTGTAGTTGTAGTCTGTATGCCACTCATCTTCTCTAGGTACGCTGAATGAACTGATCTCATATTTAAGAATTTGCCAACAGTATGACTGGATGCAATTATTTTGACAAAGAATTTTCAGCATGGGATTTTACAACACATTTTTTTTCCTATGTCCTGAAGTAAGGGGACAACCTTAGTACATCAAAAAAACATCAAAATCTCTCCTCCTGTAGCTTTCACCTGGGAAACAGAAGCACACGGTAGATTGAGTGATTTTCCTATGTTCACCTGAAAGGATAGTTGCCGAACAATTAAAATTCAATGCTCAATCCACTAGCTCACACCCTAGGCAATATTGCGCACAATGGAGAGGAGTCCTAATGTACATAAACTGAGATGCAAAAGGGATAACAAGACTGCTTTCAGGAGATGCCAAAAGCCTTCTCAAGCTCAGGGCTGACAGAGTAACAGGATAAGCTTGCTGAAGAGCAGAGTGTTGAGACATCAGAAGAGTGAAACAGACCACTGACAGTATGAAGCCACCTCTTTCCTTGGCCGAATGATGCACCAATTAGTGGTTGGTTAATATTTAACATAACATATGTTTTAGCATTAGAGTAATGTGCCAGGACAAAGGGCATCACTATTTTGATAAGTGCTTGAACTTTCAGCAGCAGAGAGGAAAGGGAAAAGGAGATTTTTATTTTCAAAGCAAGTAAAGAGATTGGCAGACACTATGGCCTAAAAATTTAATTTCCTATCTTTTCCAATTATATTAAAGGCAAACCAAATGACTCTTAGGGTGGCTGAAGATCTTAGGGTATGAATACTCAATTGAAAGCTTTTGCATTATAGCAGCTTAACAAATTACCACCCATCTGGTAAGCCATCGTATCTAGCCCCATGTGTGCTCTTAGCTGTCCTTATATTGTGAGTTAAAGCACATCAGCATCGGTGGGTTGGCCTGTCCCTCAGAGGTGCTAGCGCCATTTGTCTGGAAGGGCGACAGCACCCTTTGGCCAGGTGGTAGGAGCACGCAGCCATCTGCTGAGTTTCTGAAACATGTGGCAATAAGGACTGGGAGCTATTGTCAAATCTCCACCTTCTGCAAGACAGATCCTGTGGGGTAAGGAAATGACAGGAGCCGCAGAGGCAATGTTTTACGGGATCTGACCCAATGATACCTCTGGCAGACATCTACAGTCTCTCCCACATGTCCAAGGCTGATAAATGAAACCAAAGGCAAATAATAACGGCCAGCTGTTTGCTTCATTGGACAACAAGCACTATTCTTACCAATTTCAGTGACTTAATTGTTTTGAGAAGGCCTTTAATTTGCAGACTGTACCTTGAGTTAGCCTGTATGGATGGTGCCTGATGAGATCAATTACCTGCATTAATAAGAAGAGGTAGTGCCTTGGTGTTCTCATAGCACGCACTTTCAGACTAAGCAGCAAACATCAGAGTATGGCAGGAAAAGAGGAGACAGTGGCATTCAAGACATTGTTCTGAGCTACATATCTCTTCCAGAACTGTGCATATTTTGCTGTAGACACAATCAAATATGTCAAATGGTTGCTAAAATGTAAATGTTAGCAGCCAAGGTCACCTTCCAAGAGATACTGAACAGTGTGCCCCAGGCAGGCCCCATTAGTGGCAGCACTGACAACGTTCCTATCACTTTCTCCTCCCCCAGCTCTTTGCTCCGTGCTGAGAAATATTCCAAAGGCAAAAGTCTTTTCCATCTGATGCTAAAAAGCTGTTCCCTCCTCCCAGTCGGCTGAGGCTCAAGTTTAATAAAAATCCTCATTAGTTGTCATCTAAATATGCAGGAGGTCCATGCCAAGTCTTGCAGCTGAGTTAGGGAAGGCCAAAGCAGGTTCTAATTGAAGATGGGGCCAGACCTAAACCTTGGGTCACAAGCCTGTACTTTGTGGAAATCTAGATCCAAGCTCTGAATGCCATTGATTGGCATGATCTCTTCACTCCAAGCCCTGGCAACTACCTGGCAGCGCAATTGTAAACCCCTCAGAGAGAACCTTTGATTCAGTCACCCTGCATAACATGGTGGAGATTCTCTGGCTGCTTCACTTTAATCAAGGGATGGGAAGCTTTTATTAATACAACATCACAGTGAAAATATAATCAGTGAAGTGGCCCCCATTGTTTGTTCACATGTTAATTTTGTATTTTGCATGCTTTTTTTTTTTTTTCCTAACACACTTGTTTTTTAATTTTGTGCAGTTATGCTTGAAAGCCAGTAGTGGCAGCGATGAAGTGTTCCACAAGGAGCCTGGGGGAACAGGGTGTTAATAAGTGCTGAGTTTGGCACCTGAGGATCCACAAAGGCACTTGGGGACTACATAAAACAAACAAAGTGGTTGGATTTTTCTGTTAACATGGTCATTAGGGAAGGACTGAAAATCAATGACGTATTTCTATCTTTATGTTTCATGATCAACAATGTACTGAGATGTGGGATCAACAACAAAATTTCTCATATTAGTTTCACATTTTTTAGCCCTAGAAAAATTGAGTTAAAAAAAAAAAGTCTCATTTCTGCAGCAAAGATAGACTGTCATACGGCTGTGAGATCTAGAGCACAAAAGAGAAATCCTAAATCTGAACCTGTGTGGCCTACTACACCCACCTTCCATTGCAGCTTATAATGCAGAGTTGCTCCTCATTTAATTCCTGTTTCCTGGTCTTCTAACATCAGGAAGAAGCTTGGTTCCTCTCCAACTGAACAGAAATGTTATTTTCATCCTATAGCTTTTACTGTATATTTGTAATGGAGCTTTGTTTCTGTCCAGGAGGGCTCTTGGGTTGCAAAATCCTGTGACTTTGAGCAGTGGAGATGCCGGCAGTAAAAAACTGAAGCTGGAGCTTGAACATATTAGCAGATTTCCACCAACTTTCAAAACACAGGCTCATGTTACCACTTTGCTATTGACAGAGAGGCCTCAGCTGGAAGGCAGGTATAAATATGGGCTTTATGGTCATTTGGTCCAGTCCATAACTGGAACAGCTCAGCTGTTCTAACTGAATAGAAATATCTATATCTATATCTGAACTGCCCACCTCCATTTCCTTTAGGGCTAAAGGTCTATAACAGACATTTCATCTTACCTTAAAGGCTTCAGAGATAAATCAGAACCTTAGGGTGCCTGTAACTCTCCTGAACCCTAGGAATTTCTCAAGTGACTTGTTTGTACACAGATTTTGCATGGTGGGCATCGAATGTTAAATAACATGAGTTCCACTTGTCACATACACGACCCACTAACCCTGAGGCCAGTATCCTGCCTTAAAAAATGAGTTCTAGTGAATGATATTTAGACTAGTAGTTTATGAATATAGAACTTAAATCTGAGGTGTTTTTTGCTCTGTTTATTCACTTAGGGCTAAAGCTTACGAAATACCTTCTCACCAAAACATTTTTTATTGAGCCTAGCTTTGGACATGCTGAAAGTAATTGCATCAAACTTCATTAAATCTTTAGCAACATTAATACTTCTCCGCTGATTCTGCTTCCCAGCAGCACATAAGAAACTCTAAGAAGGCCATGAGAGACTTAAAGGTTGTTTTCCTAAATGGCATTATCTGTGCTACATAGTGAAAAAGTAGTTAAAAAACCCTTGCAATGTTCCAACAGCCTTAAAGACTTGGGGTATTTTATTCTTCACAAAGCAATATTTTCCATTAATCAGCTGGCAACTCATAGTCATAGAACGAAGAGCAGGTTATACTTGATGCAACCTCAGGCAGAGCTGCAGCTCCCGACCTGCCACGTCTTCAGAGCCAGACAATGTTAGCCCGAAACACCATTACAAGCTCTAGTCAACCATGTGTACACAGAGATCTTAGCTACTCGCAGCAAAATGCATTATGACTATTGTTAATGGCAACTGTGTGACAATAGTAGAACTCAAGCAACCTTTAAGAAGTAGCTGAGAGAAGAAACCAGAGCTGATGAACAAAACATTAATATTTCCTTCAGTTGTGTGAGACTCCTGTGAAGATTTACATAATTAATCTTCATCAACAAAACATTTATAATGCAGTTTAATAACCTGGGTGATAGACAGGTCATGTTAATTATCATCTTGCTTCCTGGTGTTAAAAGCCCTTGTTTCCAAGCTCTTAGCTTAGAAGTGAATAGCCTGTATCAGCTTAATGACAGTGCAGCAAGTTTACAGATGATTAATGCCTGAGTGCTTGGCACTAGCCAAGGATCTGTGAGACTAGTGTAAGCCCTTGACCTGCCACAGGCTTCACACATGACTGGGGAAGCAAGTGGTTTTGGGCACAGTTCTGCACTGCTAATATCCTAGTTGCTGATATCCCAGTTGCTGATATCCCAGCAACTGACACCTGATACCCCAGTTGCAGGTTCAGTCACATCCCTCCTCTCCCTCCTGCAAATACAAAATAAGTGTGGGGCTGTCTTCTAAAATACATGTGTATTGTGTGTATAGTTGTAGTTTTTGCAGGGGTTTTTTTGTTTGTTGGTTGTCTGAATTTTTTTTAAGATACTTCTTTGAAATATTTTGTTGTTAAATTCTGTTGTGTCACAGGCTGCTGAAGAGATGCTAACTTCTTGTGAGAGGAAGGAAGGGGGAAATTAGCAGCTGGAGAGGGACTCTTGGTCGACCTGAAGAATTTGTTGCCAGCCTAACAATTAGGAAGGCTTTTGTAACTGTCCTATACAAGGTAGCTGTAGCAGGAAGATTTCAAAGACAACAATAAGGTATTTTTCACACCTTTTTGGGCAGATGCTGTTTGAAACTCCAAGGAGTATCATGGAGGAGAACATGGTATGAAATAAAAGAGACTTCTTTGAGATTTGAAGGGAGCAGCAGAGACTAGAATCATGGGCAAACAGGAGACAGAAATCACCTTTTAAGTGCTGAAAGGATGATGACAGCACAGGGACAAGTGAAGTCTTTACACAAAAGAGAAAGGGCAGCCAGTGCAGGGATGCACCATGAGAGTTGACATGAACAGACAGACAGGCTATGGAAAGTGATCTTTACAGCAGTGCTCTAGAGGAATATCGGAAAAGCAAGATTGTGTTAGCAATAAAGAAAAGAATCCTGCAAGAGCTGAGACGCAAGATAATGAGATCCTGGTTGAGAGTTTTATTTGCGTAACTGGATAAGCAAGTCTGGATTTTACTTTTATTTTTTTAAAAAAGGTGAGACTTTAAGCTAGGGGCTGGATGTGAGAAGCTGAAGAGAAGCTCACACCGAGACTGTGAGCTTGATGCAAGGTAACAGTGTTATCAAGAAAGAACAAGCAGGAAAGGTTGGGCTTTGACAGGAAGAGCTCTGTTTCAGCCCAGCATAACTCACTGACATCTCCTCATGAATTGCTAACCAAACAGATATTTTAGTTTGGACAGAAACAGACTGTTCCTGTGCAAAGAGCAGATCCATCAGTTGAGGAAAGAGTTGGCCAGTGAATGGTGTTTGCAGAGTAAAATATCCAAAATTAGAGGATTGCAGGATAGAGGAGGGCAGAACAATGGAATTAAAGAGAAGGAGCAGGTCTGGTCACGATGCAGGTGACTGGAGAGCCAGTAGGGCTGCAGCTGTCCCAGAGCAGAGATATGACAGCGGTGCTTGATGCCGGCTGGGCTGGGAGTAAAGCCAAAGAATCAGACTGGAGCTCAGGATGGTTTCTTACGATGTGAACTACTGTTTTTGAGAAAGGACCCTGAAAAATCAAGATGAAATGGACTACATGGCAGGACAGAAGATATGGAGCAAGCCAGGGAAATACCACTACATCTTATAAGCTATTAGAGTGAGGAATATGCTTGCTCTCTAACTCTCAAAAACTGATATTTTTTACTTCATAGGTGTGTGTAAGCCAAGCTTCCCATCATAGTGGCTCAAGAAATCTCTTATTTTGAAACAATCACTTTCTAAGAAGATAAGGAGATAAAACCTATTTATAGTAGTGTACTCTCCAACCAGGCTGTACAACCAGGGCTTTCAGGGAATAAAAGTGTGGTTGGGCTTCTGTGAGCCGAAGCCTATTTGCTCTCCTTACCTGAGTAACTCTGCACAGTGCATACTGTAGGAATGTTTGTATCCTGTGCTATCTTGGCATCTCTACATCAACACAGAGTTGGAGGAGTGGATTATCACCCTATAAGAACTGGTATACTGGCATCAGGCTGCATATTGTATAATGCTGTTGAGAATAGGTTTTACTGCAGTCATTTGAGACTCTGGTGACTGAAGAGGATAAGAGGAAAGAAAAAAAGAAATCAAATAGGCATCTTGATAAATAGAATTTCAGATCCTGCATAGTATCATTCAATGGCAACAGCAGGTGTTTGACAGTACTGTGAACTTCCTCAGAATGGGATCCTGCCAACATGGCTGTGATTCAGTGCAATGATTCAATGACTGCAGGACGGTATCCTGCCAACCAGCCTTCCAGCAGAAAACTGTTCACCCCACTGCAAACACTGCCAGTCCATTAGCATTTCAGATTTAGTCTATTTAGTCTAAATGAGGCATCCCCTTCAGGTAATGGAAGGAGGGACAAAAAATTCCAGGGAATAAAAGGCAAAATGATTAGCTGCAATGTTACCTTTGAGAAGGAGCATGGGATGTGTTTTCTTTAAAGCTCAGAGTTTGAAAAATAATGGCTTCCTTTTACTCTCCAGTCCTGCTTTTCCTTTCACCTCCAACCAGGAGCCTTGTTACAATAAGACAAGAGATTCTCATCAGCTTTCACTTATGCCTTCTAAACTGTGCAGAAACACTACCAACATCCTGAGAGAGGCAAAGAAACTCAAGGAGCTGTCTTTAGCCGTCCCTCTATTTTTTCAACCGCTACCCTGAAACTGGACAAGCATACATGTCCTCTCCATCATCCTCCTCAGTGCCCACACACCAAGCCTCCTGCACTCCTGTAGCACAGATGTGCAAGTATAAGCCCATAGCAGGAACATTCCCAACTGCATGGCTCCTGGAGGCACTTGGCACAGGTACAGAGGAGGACAAGTCTCACTCAGCCATTACCCTCCAGCTGTGCAGCGAGCTACGTGAGATGAAATCTCCTTCAAGTAAACATGTGGTTAGGGATGCAACATGGCACAATTTAGCTCAGCTCTCCTCTTGCTCCATTTTTCCATTGTGTAGCAGAAGGAAAACAGAGACTGGGGCTGAGAAGCAATTCACAGCACTGCTACTGTAATCTTTGTTAAAGCACAATGTTCTTATCCTCGCCTGGCTCTTTTAAACCTGCTGTAATATGAATAATGATACACTCCACTTACAGAGACTTTGTTAAATACTTTGCCTTTATCACAGGTGCTGCATAACCTTCTAGGATCAAAAGGGACTCTTTGAGTGGTGATTAGAGCAGGAGGGAAGGGTTTAGTGGTCTAAGCACCACATTTGCAATAATTAGGCTCCCTAGAGTGATAGGTTCAAATCCTAGCAGGCTTGACTCAGCCCTTCATCCCTCTAAGGTAGATTAAATGAGCTTTCTGTAGTAGGGTCTTTTGGACAAGACCTTAAAAAATACACAGGGACATGAGTTTCTTCCTTTTACTACAAAGCTGAATTCTAAAAATTTATAAACCAGAGGCTCAGGCATTTCATAAAAACCTAGTTGTTTGCCCAAGCATGACTTGCCAAAACCTGTCTTCACCTCTGCAGTGACCATGAAGCTCTTCTACTCACCAGCCTCCTTCCCAGAGGGGCTCTTCAGTGGTGAAACGTGTAGTGAGGGCTGCGGTATGGGATAATGAAGTTTGAATGTATTATATTAGTAACACAACTATCAGGCCCTAGTTTTTAGATTAGTCTTTTAAAATTAGTATTTTCTGCTACACATTGATATTCTCTCACTTGAAGGTGACTAACGCAGTCATGAGTCAAAACAGAGCATGGACTTATGGAGCACCATAGGCTGAAGGCTGTTTTCTCCTTAAAAAATAGCAAAAAAGGCTTTCCTAGGATGATTCCTGTTCCAGAGAGAGGAGGAAAGGCGTTTTTCCTTGTGTCTATTTGGTCTGCTTAGTAAGCCAAGCTCGTTGTCACTGGGGAGCAGTTCAAGATGAGTGCCCAGAGCAAGCCTTTGGGAGCCCCCTTCTGAGTAATAGAAAAGAAGATGAAGAAAAAAGCATTTCAACCTTGTGTCCTAGAGCTTTCCTTAGTGCAGACAAAATCACACAACTGAAAAAAGATGACTGTGAAGAGAGAGATCATGAACAAAATACACTGAAAAGTTTCTCATGGTGGAAGCAGAAGCAAGGGCAGGGGCAGGGACAGGGGTAGGGTGCATGGGTAAGGGCCTGGATCAGGGACTAAGCAGATGGAGAAATGTGCAGAGAGGTTTCCAGGACCGTGCACGGAGATGCAGGTATCCAAGGAAAGGACTGGCTGAGTTCAAATTATTGGAGACAATAGAGAAAATAACTATGCAGAAGTGGAAAAAAGGTGAGGGAGAGGAACTGACAGGGATCAAAGACATAGAAATGGATAGAAAAAATGTCATTGAGAGTGAAGGATAGGGAGCATCACATTTATTCCTCTCTGATTTCATTTTACTAATGGAAAAGGAATGCAGTGGAGGGACAGGCTGTGCTGGGTCATGGGCTTTCCTAAGATCCTGTCCTCTTGCACTTTTCCATGGCCTGGAGATACAGAAACCATAAACTGGGGTGGCACTTTATTTGCCCAACCCGGGTGTTGTGTACACAGCTCTTCTACAACAAAGATAACTGTCTTCCTCACACAGTCAATACTAGGAAAAAGAAGGAGAGAGATGCAAGTATGACTGAATAGCAGTCGAATAGAGCTAGCTAATTGCAGCTTCATGTAATCGCTTACATAGACGTTATCATAACTGTATATATTTCCAGCCCAATTCGTCTATCTTTTCCGGCCTCCTGTCTTTGCAGCTGCCTCCTCTTCTCTCCTTCCTGATGGCTGCAAATCTCTGCTTATCACCCATTTTCATGCTGTGTTTTGTCTATCTTTTTGTGTTCATCCCTGTATCAGCTTCTTGGCTGCATGTGGAAGTTTCTTATTTCCTGGATGTTATGAGATTTTAGTATGAACTACTTGTTTCAGCATGTGTGACCTTTTGCCTTATTTTGTTTTTCTGGATGATTTAATTTTACACATGTTTACACTAAGGACTAGTTTTGCAAACTGAAGTGGTCAATATGGATGTGCAATTGCTATGTGAGGCAGTAAGAATTAAGACAATTATTTATTTATCAAATTTCTTTTTGTATGAATGTATCCATCCACTGCATGAATTTTTCATGCCAGTTCATCTTGAAAAAAACATTCCCTCCTCCCGGGAAGGATTTGAACTCCGTGGGGAATTCCCCCAATTTCTCGTGTATTTTTCTTTAATTGAACCCCACCGTGTAAGAAGAGCTCCATCTACAATATTGATTGTGGAAAAACATGCGGACCTGTCAGTCTCTCTTTTCCCAAGGCAAAACTCTCCTATTGTCCTTTTCTGCCTGCATATAATCTCCACAAAGACAGACTTCAAACAGTTAAGCTTCTTCCCATTGTATTTGGACTACATGTAGTGTTCCACTTTACATTCACATTTAACAGGTTTCAAGCTTCAGTGATAAACTAGCAACATTTTTCCTTCGTGACAAACTGTTTGACAGCTTTTGAAAATGGATAAAAAATGGAAAATTACCCTACAGAGGAAACATCCCCTTCTCTTCATTACTCAGGCTGAGGCATGGCATGAATGGAATAACACACTTATTACATTCTGGGCAATGAAAATAAAATGCATTGCCTCCCTCTCTTCCACTTGATTTGATAATCTAGTACAATTTACGTCTCTAATAAATTAAATTGTTCGGAAACTTGGTTCACTGCCTAAACTCTGTGCAAAGCTGTGCTGTTTAATGATGTCTTTTTTTCTTTCAGTGTTTTATCTTTGGGATAAATAATTCAGCCTAATAAACCCTGTGATCTGTGAGGTTAATTGACACCCACAGTAATTCCCAGCTCGTGCACAGCACCCATATTTGTCTGTCTTTCATGGAGTCCTGTAGCATCACCTAATCTCTGCAGCTCACTAGTCAGGTTCCCTGTGTTACCAGAAGCCCTAATCATTGCAGATGCCACTTCTGCTCTTGAACAGAAAAGGGCCTGAGGTCCACATGCTCATTCCCTTTCTCCTAACTGGTTAGCTGGTTGATTTCTGGCAAAATCCTAGGGCTCCTGGGACTAGACCAAAATAAATAAAAAACAAAACCAGTGAAAGAAGTGGAATGAAAAAAATATTATGAAGATTCACAAACATATTATCTAGGGGATTTATTCATAGGTGATGCGTTCAGCTGTACAGTGAGATGAATACATTCTTATTAATTATTAAATCGCTCAGATGGTCCTCCTCCCCAAACCTGATGTTTATTGAAAAAAAGTAATTGAAATGGATTTGGCCAGTTCCACTCCCTGTGTTTGAGTGGAATAGATATCTCCACCAGCCCACTCCCTCTGTCTCTCTGCTTTCAGGCTAACACACAGTTTATTTGGTATCAATAAAACATAAGAATTACTCCTGGTATAACAATAGCACCACTTTGTAATCTCCAGCCTACTTAGCTCCCAAGAATAGTGTGCTAATGAGGGTGTGCGGTGTTTTGGATAGATGCTAGAGTGTTATGCTGGGCTGATAACTGCGCCTCTTGGATCAAACACTGCTCTGGGATGACTCATGCCTTTTACTAATTTATAAGAGTAGTCTTCCTTGAAATCCCAATGTAAATACTATCATTCTGTTATCTGTGAGTGACAACAGTCTTGAAGTCAACAACAGTAATGGGCATTCTGCATGGAATGACAAGTCACCAGCATATTCCTTTTTATCCCCTGGGTAATATTTTGGGTTGTTTTGGTTTGTTTTAAATTTGTGGTTCTTTCCCAAGCTCTGTAGGAATGCAAGGACTGCATAGCCTGAAAAGAACCACAGGACAGTGCACAGAGCAAAACAAAAAGGCTGAGCCTTAGTTTTGTAGAGAGAGTGGTTGGACCTATATCACAAGCCTTATGGTTTGGATGTATGCAATTCTCAAACTTAAAATCAGGGTTCATTTACTGCTGCATTGTAGTTTCCTTTACAGGATGGTCATTAAACAGAACGGTGTCCTATTCACATCTGTCAGGAGTGACCTGCTGAGGGATATGAGGCTTTTAAAGGCCAGATGGAGCTCAGTACATTTTCTCTTCTTTTTTGACTGAAGAAGTGTTTGCAAGTGTTTCTAAACTCCTGGCTTGCATTTATTTTTTATATCCCTGTGATTACTCTGTGCAAATAAGGATATTCATGCACTAACATGCCTAGAAAAAAACTACCAGATGCCCCATTGCAATTTCTAAAGAGAATGGGCAAACCTGAGAGTGAAACTTGGTCCACATCTTCCCTGACATACAGTGCTTTAGCTGAACACAAAAGCAGATTTTCAAATTGCCTGAGCAAAGCCACTTTCACAGTCTATTTCAAGCACCTGCCACCTTTGCTTGCAGACCAATGACTGTTGCTGTACTCAACCCTGGAGTACTTCAGGACAGGATGGGATAACTCACCGGTCATGTCTCTCTCCACTGACTCTGAAGAGAAGGCAAATGACGAGCCCAGACCATACGTCAAATCTTTAGGTACTAAAAATAGGTGAGAAGATCCCCTGAATTGGAATCAGATCAGGTTTTTTGTGAGCAGTGAGGCATCAGTAAGATGCTGATGTGAAGCTGAGATGTAAAATCTAAAAGTCCTACATCCCATTGCTATCTTAATATCACAAACCATGGCAAACCTGTATGTGCTGCCAGTAGTTTTCTGAGGTAAATAGGTATCTCTTTTCCTCCATGTCTTGTCAGACAGCCATTTGAGGTAGATCCCATTTCCTCAAACACTCCAAGCATCTCTTTGACCACAACCTTTACATGAAAGACAACCCACTCTTCTACAGCCTGTGCTCAGTGCTTCTGTAGGCAACTTCAGGGTTCAGCTCTTTTTTTATCATGTCTCAAGCTGAAGTGGGGCTGGCACAAGCTCCAGATGTCAGGCTGTTAAAAAAATGAAGTAGGTCAGGAAGGACTGATCCATAGCAACGGGAAGAACAAAACTTGGGCCCAAAGCAGCCTCAGACCTCTTGCTACTTGACAGCACCTCTGCTGGATTTGCGTATCTTTTGAAAACCAGCCATGTGCTGGAGGACATTTTTCCAGAACTGGTTGGTCATGACAGGCTAACTATCCCAGCATGTGCTTGGCAATTTAAGGCACAAGCTCTAAGATCCTGATAATGTCACTAGGCTGAAAAGCTCCTTCTCACTATGTGAGTGCAGCCTTGCTCTATGGTAATTCACAGCTACTCAGATGAAGCTGGCTGCAGTTTGTTGACAGATACAGTAGTTCTTGTCTATATACAGAACATAAGTGCGATTTGCATAAGAAATAGAAAAAGTATTTCCCTGTATAAAGGACCCACCCAATTCAAAGGTATTGTCATGACCAAATTCAGTCAGATAATTATTGCTATCTAAAAGTGTTTTTTGAGGGGATAATATTATCAGTCTGTCTCTAGGAAATGTTGCTAAAGCTTGGGAAACCCTTTTTTCCATATACAATTACAAACCACCCTCTTATACTTACCACCTCTCCTGCTTCTTCTCTCCAAAAATCCCCAACAACCATACCTTGTCAAAGAAGGTCCCACTTAGACAGCATTTTGAAACAATACCTGAAGGTTTCACTACCCCTGTTGATCTTATGTGGATGGTGCCCTGGTGTTGGAGGGACAATGTGCTGCGCAAAAGCGTCCCAGGGCAAAGTGAGGTAACGGGCAGTGGCAGATATTCTTATGTTACATATCTATCTATCTGACATGTTTGTATGTCAAAGCTTCCATGACGTGTGAAAATCAGTATATTATTCCCTTTGAAAGTGCATTTGCCTGTCATCAGCATGTATATATTCATCAAGATTTCAAAGTCACAGGAGGTTTTACAGTTCTCAATAATGATGAATGAGATGACCCTAAATGTGCATTGAAAACCCTGAACTACTGTCCCTGTTCTTTGGACAGACAGTCTGTTTGCACACAATGCTGCCTGGAGGTAGTATGGACTTGTGAATGCTCAGCTCCATGAAAACCAGCCTTATGTACACACAGGAAAACACCACTAATGTTAGTTCATTTCTTCCCAATGTGTTCGATGCTTCTGAAAGAGCCTCTTGCAAACCCAAAAAATGCAGAGGTTTTTTTCAGAGTTTATAGTAAGCGTCCTAGAACTTATAAGAAGTGTACAAATGAACAGTTAAAGAGAAAAAAAAAAATCAGCTAGTAAGAGCTTTGCAGGCATTCAAACTCATTATTTTAAGTGTGGACAAGCTAGTGCGAATCCAGTGGAGGACCATGGTGATTGTCAGGGGCTGGAGCACACAATGTAGAAAAGCAAGCTGACAGAGCAGGTTTGTCTAGTCCGCAAAAGTGAAAAAATGGGGAGGTCTTACTACAGCACAGGAAATTATGACTGGATTAGAGGAAAAATATTTTCTCAATGAGGATGGCAAAGCCCTGGAGCAGACTGCCCAGAGAATTTGTTGAATCCCCTTGGAGATGCAGTTAAAATTTTGGTCAAAAGTTTCAACCTGTTCTAGCTTTGAGGTTGGTCTGTCAGGGATTTGGACCAGAAGATATTCAAAGGTCTCCTCCAACCTACAGCACCCTGTGATTCTATAAATGGCTTGACCTTACTCAGCTAATTACTCCTTTGCTAAGAAAAAAGTAGGTTATCAAAGAGCCATAGTTCACTGGACCAGCTCAGGAAAAGGTGTTTTGGCTGCAGGAGGCAGCATGTGCTGAAGAACAGGGTATCTATGTGAGATGTGGGTGAGCAAAGTGATAAAATGGGCATCTGTAGTGGAATAGGGGTGAAGTCAATGTGGGAAGGGAGCAGGGTTGATATGCTGGTGCATATACCATCTTGCTTGGGACTTGCTTCAGAAAGAAATCCATTCCCAAAGAAAACAATGAGTTTTTCATGTTTTGACTGACTGAAGTCCTGATGCAGTTCCACAGCACGAGAGCAGCATCCTTCCTCAGAAAGACATCAGCAAACCCAAGTGGCTATTTCTGCTTTTGTAGCGAGAGAAAAAAATGGTGAGAAAAAGAGAAAATGAAGTGAGAAAAAGAGAAAACAATGTGTCAGAAGCAAATCCTTTAAATACAGGAAGGCAAGAGGACAGAACTCCGTTCATTCTCCAGCTTTTTTGTGGTTTGTTTTGTTGCTTGCTTTATTTTAACCCATTTAATATTTTACCTTCAATTTATTTCTTTTTCCTCTTGAAATATTGTTCTTTACAGCAAGAAATCATAGAACTGTAGAGGTTAGAGACCCAAGAAGCCTATTAGATCATCTGCTCCACTGCTCTTTGCCAGAAGAGAATTGCTCCCTATGGTACATTTTCTTGTGTTTTGTCCAGCCTTGTTGCAAAAATCCTGAGTGACCAGGCTTCCACCAGGTCCCCCAGCAGCTTTCCTACAGCTGGATACATCTTGAAAAATTTTCCTGCTAGTCAGTCTGCGGTTTCACGTTGCTAATTTCACCACATTTGGCACTTTTGTGTCTAAATTGTTTTCTCCCCTTTGGCATTCATATCTTCTGACTCTGTATCTGCTTAGCATGGAGTCATAGTAAAACAGGGCTGGAATGATCTTTGCTGTTCATACACACAGAGCTTTTAAATCTGCTTTGTAAGACAGCCTATCTAGATTCTGGATAATCTTTATTGTTTCCCATGCTCCTTGTTCCCATTTGTCCACGCACAGCAACTCCCCCAACTGAGTGTATTGCTCCAGATACATTTGCATTAAAATGATGTAGAAAATAGATCTCTATTGCCTTTGATTCAAATATCAAGGGAACTGCACCCTAAAATTGCATCAGCATTTTCACAACCAAACTGTAATATGCACTTATGTTCAATTGGCCACCCACACTCATTGCAAAGTGTTTCAGTATCATGCTAGCAGTTTGCCTCCAGGATGTTTTCGTGCTTACAAGTGGGAACTCATCTGGTTATTTCCTCTAATAATGTTCCCAGTCTCAGTAGGTAACTTTGTGTTATTTCCATGTCCTGACTTAGCTTTTGGTTCCTACCAAGCCAGGGTCATCTATGAGAGCCCTTTGTGTACAGCTCACATTCCCTACAGATTATTAATAAGGACATTAAATAACAGTGGTTTTGACACCACCATTTTTGTTTTACTAGATTTTACTGTTGTCTTGCCTAGTCCTTTATCCCTTCCTTGTGCATCTTTTGCTTTCCAGTCCAGATTCCTATTTCTCCTGGAAGCATGAGGTTTCCCTTTGTAACAATTTTTTATTTTACCCATTATGTTTTTTTCAGAGGATTTTTTTTTGGACTTTTATGTTTTCTGGGCTTATTTACAGCTGTATTTTAGTAAGGTAGGATTAGAAGCAATCTTCTGCATCACTGCATCCAGATCTCTATTATTTCACACAGCTGTGCCATGAAATCTCTTTAAAATATTAATTGAGCTCCAGTTTGAAGAAACTGTAAAATCAGTTAAGTTTCCCAACTCTTCTTTTTCTACAAGAAGGCCATTCTTAACCTATCCTGCTTATATGGTTAAAATCCTTCTTCAGATTCCCAGTCTGAATTTGTTCATGGCCAGTTTCTACCACTTGTCCAGGTGCCAATGTAGTCCTTGAGCTTCTTTAGCTCTTTTTCCTCTCTATTGCTTCCCCTTTCCCTCCTTCAGCATATTTATGGATAGCAATCAGATCCCATCTCAGCATTTGCTTTCTGAGCTTACACATGCCAAACTCTTCCATAAGCTGGCTGTGGTGGGTTTACCTT
>VYZX01020493.1:10424-25721 GCA_013401335.1 Brachypteracias leptosomus | reverse complement strand
AGCACCTGGAGCACCTCCTCCGTACCCTCCTTCTTCACTGACCTTGGTTGCGGCAGACTTGTTTGTCACATATTCTCACTCTTGTATCAGGCTGCCGCACAGCAGCTTTTTTCTCCTTCTTAGATGTGTTATCACAGAAGCACCACCACTGTCACTGAAGGGCTCAGCCTTGGCCAGCAGTGGGTTTGTCTTAGAACTCTCTGCCATTGGCTCTGTTAGACATAGGGGAAGCTTTTAGCAGCTTCTCACAGAAGTCACCCTTGTAGCTCCCCTACTACCAAAATGTTGCCACACAAACCCAATATATTTTTATTTTTATTTAGTTTTTATCTATTTGCCTCTAAAACCCAAAAGAATACAAACAGGTTTTTGTTAGAGGGTTTCAAGTTTACTCTCCTGCTTCTGGGCCTCAAAGGAAAATGTCACAAGAAAGGAATTAAAATGACTCTTCAGGGGCTCAGAAAACATGAAATAAAAAAGACTTCAAATGATGAAACATGTAGAGTGATTTGTGAAAGTTTTATTGAGCGTTAACTAGCAGAGTGACACTGTAGCATTCAGTCTCTATTCTCACTCTCCCATCCTTTTCTCTCCCCTGTTGTTCAAATGTCATAAGCTCTTTAAATTTAAACTGAATTTCTTCTGACATTGAACAGAGTGATAAGACTGAGAGAAAACTTCTAAACCCACCATTTTTCTCTTGTCTCACTGTCCCTATATTATACATGGAAGGTTCTTACCCATGGTAAATTAGATAGAAATATAGCTCTGAATTCTGGATCTTGAAATTACTTAATGCAGACCACCATTGGGAATGCCTAGTTTTTCTTTGCATTTCTCTTTAGGTATTTAGATCCTCATACTCAATTTTACTAGTGCTTGCACAAGCCTGCATCTAAAACAGAATTAGTCAGTGAGAACAGTCTGAATGTTGTTACATTTCATGTTATACAAAAGGAAAAACTTAAAACATTGCCAATTTTGTGAATGATCTCTTGCTTAGCATCCTTTAAAAGAACGGTAGATATGACCTGGTTGACTGACAAACACTTGTTTACAACCTAGCCTGAGAAAAGCTACAGTTGCTATTCCAGTAGTCTAGGTATGAATTAGAATAATTTATTTATCAGGATTCAAACAAATATTCAGAGATTCAGAGACAAATTTCATAGCAGCAGGCATAAACAGTGTTGTACATATATAACTTTGGGACATATTACTCGCCTGACTTCTTGTTTGTTATGTGATAACCAAAAGCACATCACCTATAGTTCTCAAAAACTAGTTTTGAATGCCTTGAAAAGCTATTAGCTAGTATCTTTTATCCAAACCAAGTGACCTTCCAACTTCTGTGTGCAATTTAGAAAGTTCAGGCAAGCTCTTTCATGTAACCTTTTGTTTTAGACAATAGTGGATGTTTGTAAACTCTAAAATACTAAGAGAAAAGCTTGCCATATTACATGTCCTGAGAAACAAACCATACCATATTAGCATACTTTATATTCCCATATATAATAGCTCAGAAGAGAATTTGTAAAGATTTCAGTGGAAATTACATCAAGTAGTTTTTTAGTTAATTTAGAATTGCTGCCATATCTCCAGGTAGCTGCATTTCAGAAAGGTGCACCTCTCTTAAAGTGTGCTGGGGTTGCTGAATGAGCAGAAGAACATTTGCAGTGGGTTCAGTCAGTTGTAACCCGGGCAATATGAGCACTCTATCACTTTGGAGGTCTGGCACATCCCCTGTACTCCCTGCCAAACACCACAGTGGTATTTACAAACAAAAAAAAATCAATTGTGTTTTCAATCATAAAACTGGCAACCATGAATCTTTGTTTTGTGGGACATTTTGTTGTTTTTTAAGCTGGAAAGCAAAATGTTTGACAGAAATTAGCATAGTATACATAATAGATACTATTCTATTGAAAAAACTAAAATTTTCTGTCCAAAAGTATTTTTTTCATAAATATCAATAAGGCAGCTCTAAATGGGTATCATGCTCAAATATTTGTAAAAAAAAATAATAATAAAAATGACTTCAATTTCTGTAGACATTTCAGAAGAAAGTCATAGATATGGGTTTGACTAGTAGTTTTTAGTTCAAAATGTATGACATTTTTCCAATAATGGTGTCATTTGTAAGTTTAAATACAATAAAGTCCTGATAAGATTAAGTTCATCTAGATAAAGCACATACCAGTGGAAGCATTCTGTTAAGGTTTCACAGGAAACACTGAACTCTTCATTATTCTCCACACTTTGTCCTCGACACTTTGCTCAATGTACCTTTGAATTTTCTTGTAAACTTAATTTAGAAAGGTATACTTGAAAAACTGGTTTCCTAAAATCTGTTTATTTTGAAGAAACTCTGGGAAAAAGTGAATCTCACTTGCTATTAATGTTCATATAACACAGGCAGCATTCTAAATGCTTATACATAATATGTGCCACTAAATAATAACATCAACAACATCTTCTAAAAGAGGATGAGAAAGGACTACACAAACAGTGGCTTAGGCTGAGGCTTTTAGAAACACCCAAGGCATCTAGGCAGCAAACTCCCATTTAAATTCAGTGGAAGTTGGGTCTCTGACTCCCCTGAGCTCTATTAAAAATCTCCCCTCCCCCTTGATTCACAAATGTGGTTGCTCCATTAGTTTGATTTTGATTAATTAACAGTGCTTTTAGGCTTTTCTTGCACGAATTTATCAAATGTTACCAAACTGAAATACATCAGTTATTCCCTCTTTTAAGCATAAAGGAACTCGGCAGTATTTCAAAGTGTTTGTAAATGATGGCTTAATAGCTTCTAATGCATCATGGCCCAGTTTTTACAAGTTGATTATGAATGCTCATGCAGTTTAGAAAATCTAATGGCAGCCCTTACAACCACGGCTCATGCTAACTGAATAGGTAAATTACGCTCTTTATAGCAGGGTAATACATATGGCAATAAAATGCTAACAATTTACCTCTCCAGGGCTGGGGCCAATGTGACAACCTATTCTATGGCTGGGGACAGGTATGGACAATAACATACAGCGTTAAGGAACGTTCCTGGTACAACTCAACAGCCGTACATCAGCACAGATTGTCTCTGATGGACAGTTGTTGCTTGTCAAGGCACATCCTAGGGTTATTGATCAGAAAGAAAAGAGGATATATGCATAAAATCCTTTAGCAACAGGTGAAAATCTGATAATGCAAAAGCATATTGAAACTGAAGCATGGAAAAATGGAAGGCTGCATCTTTATTAAACAAATACATAAGTACTTGCTATTAACCAAAATCCACCCTATTCCTCAACTGGCCCCAAGACAGACAAATTGTTGAGGGCTGATTAATATGGATTCCCAATACATCTTATAATTTAATATGCTTCTCAGAGTTATACTACATTCTAATAAAAGGAAAACTTAGTGTTGTCTAATAAGAGTGCGGCAGTTCTGAATGGAATGCAAACATACCTGACATGTCAAAAAGAAAACACATTATTTTCTGTATGGTCAAATGTAAGAGTGAGAACAGCAGTAAAAGCAGACATCATGACCAGTATTCCAAATTCTGCATTTTATTTTCTATAAAGAGTGTAAGTGGGACAAATTCTAATTCACTAATTAAAAAATTATTCTGGGAAATGTTTACTGTTGGGAATAAAATTGTCATGTCTTCTGCCAGACATACAGTCTGGTGTTAAGGCTGTGTTGCAAGAGAATATCTGTGTGGCAAAGACGGATTGGTCACAGGTCAGAAATCCTTAGGTATTTTTAACAGTTACATGTTTACCTGTGCTGCAAGTCCTACCACCACAGAATCAGAGGACTTCAGCTGGAGCTTCTGAAAGGCTTAAATCACTCTGGAATTACACTCTTTTTGCCTTTCAAGAGCATTCAGTCCACTGGAGTGCTTCATATTTTCCTTCTGAACTTGCACTGAGTCATGTTAATAGGGTTTTTGCCTCATCAGTGAGGTAGCAATACTATTGTATTGGGTGACATCAACATCAAGTAAATAAAAAAGCACTTTTCCTTTATCTTAGTTCATTTCCTGGGCTGCAGATAAATTAATATGTGCAACTGTTCAAAACAAATAACTTTCAGGCAGACTGGTACATTTTTCAATATCTCTGTTTCAATATTTCATTATGTTGTATGAGTGTCTGACACACCCATTAAACAAAATGTTATTAGCAAAACAAAAAGTGGGAACACATGGCTTCTTTTTATTAATTATTTCTACAGCACTATTGGAGTGAGTAGTGTTCAGAAATTGAGAAAAATAAATCAATTTGTGTCCATATGCCATACATATCTAGTCAACAAAAAGCTTAAAACAGGATTTCTGCTTTGTGTTTTTTTCCCATTCTGTCTTTGGAATAGAGTCACAACTCAGGTATAAAGATTTAACATATATATGTCAAGAATAATATTGAGAGTATAGTAATAAAATGAGTAAGCAGAAAGGAATTACTGAGGTGGATTATGACAGTTCACTGTGGCCAGTGTTTTTCAACTCTCTGCTAAAATGTTATGAGTTCTTTGATATTCAAATGTGTTTGGAGTTTACATAGCTTTTCAACAAGGTACCTCTAACAACCCAGGTTTTTAAATACAATGCTTGGAAACTGACTTGGATGTGACTCAAAAGACAGAGTGACTCTGAAGCACTGATTGGAGTAAATGACTGTAAGATTGCTTCAGTAGGCTTCAATGACAGGCTGTAAGACATGTCTGTGCACGCATCTGCATGTGTGCATGTGTATATAAACATCAACTGATGTATACAGCTTGAATAAACATCTGTGGATATATGCCTCCTAAGTCCAATATTTTTCTGTATCCCCAACCCTGTACAGAATGAAAGATGAAGACTCCTCAATACCTGAAAAACCAAAGATGTCTGCTTCTTTTCTCTGAATGTCCTGAAGCTCTATAGCCTGTGTCTAACCCATTCAGAGTGAGAGAGCAGTGGGGAAAGCAGCTTTTCTTCTTCCCTTCCCTCACACCCTCCCAGCCAAGCACCTCCAGTCCCTGTCCTGCAAACCTGGGAGCAAAGTCATTCTCTGCCATCGCAAATCATTCACATAATTTATGATACCATTTTGATAGTGTTCTGTATGTTCCACAGCCTACAGTGATGTAACAATGCTTTTAATTCCTTGAGACTGATTTTTTAAATGGCATTGTAAGTAAATACTGGTTTGAGAGTAAGGAAAGATGTGTATTTTATTAGAACATACAGTCACTTTCCTCATTGTTTTTCAGCAGCCTGAGAAAAGTGTTTAATGCTTTATTAATGGAAAATTCAAATCATGTTTTAAAAGGTATTTTACAGGTACCTGTTTTTCAGGAATGTGATGTCACTACAGTCTGTAAGTGAAAGTGCTAAAACAGTCAAATCTCTGAAATGGTCTTCTAGCACAAAATCCATATTTTCAATGCATTAGATAAATGGAAACTCTAAGAACCTGATAGTCTTTTAAACTCTATATCACTTTTTTTTCATAGTCAGGTCAGATGGCTTCATGGAACTCCAATCTAGAGAAAAATACGTGAATCTAAACCAAATACTGCTATCTGGACAGGGTCTTATTTATTCTATCCATCCAGTTACCGAATGTGGAAACACTAGAGTTATTTTTTTGTGATGTGATTGGGACTTTCTTAAAGATAAAAAGCTCAAAGAAGATGGAATAGGAGATGCTTTGATTTTGAAGGAGGAAAAATGAATTTACCATAACTAATTTGAAAAAAAATTTCTAATGACTTGTGGAATCAATTGGTATGCTTCAGATAAAATGTAATAATATCAAGTTTACAGAGTAAAGCACTCTACCTTAATACTTTTTAAAATTACCTCAAAAGAGCTGTTTGTTTCTAAAAATGGGATATTTTAACTACATTTGTTTGAAAAAGTATTCCATTTTGCATTACTGATTGATTTCTATTTTTTCAATTATTTTGTTTAATTTGTTTTCTCTTTATAGTTTAGCTGATATAAAATGTTTTTCTCCTACCTTTTGAGAAGTTTTACAAAAGTAATTAAAAAATACGGAACTGGAACTGAAACTGAAAAGGGAGATGAGAAGTAAGAAAAAAGTTCAAGACAATTTATGGCAATGAAACATATAGATCATCATGACAAAGGATCCTTTTTTTTTTTCTTTGAATATGCATGTATCTACAACAGCAGAATCCTATGCATTTTTCAAATAAGGAATTTAATTCATAATCTTTTTTTTTTTTTTCCTTAAGAATAGTCACTAAATAAGAAGTAGGCATCTCTTTGTACATCCTATAGAAAAAAATCTTGTGTATTAAGGCTGGTATTTGATTTCAGTAACTCATATTAACAAACTCAGATATTACAGTTAACAATGAACTAGAAATAACAGTGAAAGAATTTTCTATTTGAATCTCCTATACCTGTAATCTTACATTAAGTAGCCAGGAAGGGCTAGTTAAGGGAAAATAATATCTTGTCAATATTCACATTTTATATAAACATACAAATACCAAATCTCTTTGGTGAAAGCTGTGGTTGACTATTCTGTTCTTCTGCTTCAATGAACCCAACTGCTTTACTGCAAGAAGTGTAAGGCTTATTTCATGAAGATAGTCACAAGACCATAAAATAAACCACTCAGGAAGCAAGGGCTGAATTTGTGGGGTTTTTTTTTTCACTGCAAAACATGTATTCTACACAGTGATAAGGAATCCGAGATCTCTAGCTTAGCTATTCCAATGTAAATTGACTTTTCTCTTGTAATATTTGTCTGAATGCGTATAGCTTTGAATTTTCAAACATGGATTCTCATTACACTTTATGCTACTGGATTACAGAACCTTCTACAACCAGAAATATCTTCCTTGCACAGGTATTCATAGATCACAGTCAAATCGTCCCTACTTTCACTCAGATAAAGTAAATTATTTTAGCTTGTTAGTCTCATTATAAAACGAGCTTTCAAGGCCCTGAAACATAATACATTTTATTCTCCAATTACTGACTGGAAAATAGAAATGACTCCTCTCAGCTGGCTGCACAGCAAACTTTTTATAGAATCTATCATAGGACTAATGTTGGGTTTCATTTATGTCTTCTCCAATGCTGCTAACATTTGGTGTATTTATATCTGAGGCATAATAATCAGACAGTAGGGTTAAACGCCACTGTGAATGGTGATAAAGTCTGATCTACAAAGTGGTTCTAATGTAGAAAATGAAAAAAAAAACCCCAACCCTGCTTTATTCCCAAAAGACCATGGTATGTAGTTATTGTGTTATTTCACCGTGATCCATCACTCATTAACTCAGCAGAAATACGTTTCTGAAAATTATTTAGATTTTATTTTTCATTTAGAAATAAGTAAACCAGATAGTCCCATTATGAGAGAGGGAGTATTGACTACCATAGAAATTACTAAAAACATTTACTTTAGGTATATCTATATTATACATTATAAACATATATAAAATACAGAGTATTTATGTGTGTTTACATATAGGCTGAAATTCAAAAGGCTTACCTCATTTTTGAAGCAAGACAATATTTCCTACTTTTTAAATTTCTATTAAAACCTGAGTCTTATATTTAAAAAAAAATCAGAATGAGGCAACTTTGCAAGATCAATGTTTGTTATAGAAACAAAAAAATGACAGGCAGAAAGAAGAAAATGTGGCAAGAACCTTGGGAAGAAAAACTAGTACAATAATAAATGAAAATAGTTTTATCATCTGGTATAGATATTAGAAATATTTCTCTGCAGATGATAAGTGTGACTAGAATAGCATCCATTTAAAAGAAATTACATTACTGGTTTATCTCTGATGGCTATTGTGGGACTGATATTAGAGTAGTTCTATCTGCAATTTACCTTTTTTAACTAATAGCTCTTTGTTTTCTGCATGGATCCTTTTAAAATCTCTCATATGCTTTTAAGATATCACTTACCATTTAATAACTTTCCACTTATTCTTCACTCTCCAGGCTTTTCAATCTTTAGCTACATTATGATTTTCTGCGTATATATATTCAAGCATGTACACAAACCTGGTTTCTTACCAGATCTGTCTTGACAGATACATAATACTTTACTTTAATATTCAGTGTATTATCAGAAAGATCAGGCTGTTTGTGGGGCCTTTAATCTGTTAAGTCCCATACCAAAGGTAACCACAGAACCTCCTGAGACTTGTGACATGGTCAAAATGGACAGCTGAGGCAGAAGAGTGAAAAGAGAGAAGGGACCCTGAAGTCACAGGGTAAAGGAATGGAAATCTCACAAGATTCTGGTTTAAATGCTCTGCTTAGTTGTTTAATGCTAATTTATTTTAGGTTTTTGAGGTAAAACTATGCAGTTGTGGGCAGCAAACTGTGCTGTGGTCTTTGAAAATAAACCACAGAGAAGTTATGTGAGTCTATGGGCACCTTCCTTCACTTTCCTTCAGGGCTGTAAGCCATATATGGCTACCCTTGTGATAGTCGAACTTCCATAGCATAGGGGTGACCCCAAAATAAAGAGGTTTGCATTTCAAAGTATTCCAGTAGAGTATCTAAACAACTTTAGAATAGTGGACATTCTCCAAAGAGGCATGTGGATCACAGTTTAAAACACCCACCAGTAATTTTGCCCCAGTGTCACTGTTACAGATAATTTGCTGTGTGCGCTTAAATGCTGTGTTAAACTGGGATCTTAAAAGCTATGACTGCTGTAAACCTCTCAATTATATTGACAAAATTGGTTTCTTTTGCAGCACTATTACTACTGTTAGTATAAAAGCAGATTAAACCATTAGCCACTTTTCAGAAAGATATTATTTACAGAAAGATATAAAATCCTTCTGACTATCCATGGAAAAAAAAGATAGTTTACTTGGTCTTTAGCGTATCGATTTTATGTTAAGATACAGCAAATATCTTTGTTATGATGCAAATGAAAGGTTCAATTAAATTCCAGGTATAAACTCAGGAGAAAAATTGGCAAATCCTGTGCTTCTCTGAAGCATGAGACAATGTCTGTAAAGAACCAGCAAGCTGGCTATGGGGGAACTGAGTTAAAGCAATACTGAAGAGCTCTCATTTACCCCTATCATTGCAATCACAATTACAGAAATGCAGTTAGGAGACTCATTCACTGCAGAGTTCAGGGAAGCAGAAGTATTTGAAGTGGCTCAGAGTCCTTTTTGCTCAGAATCCCTCCCCCACTCAAGATACACTCTCTTAGGCATGAAATGAGCAGAACATCTAAACCTTTTCCCACAGAACAAACAAAAGTCCAGCCCCAACAGTTGAGCATTTCTCAGGATACTGCCTTGTCCCCCCCATATTTTGCAGATCAGGTTAGAAGGAGCAGTGGAGAAAAATAATTATTTCAAATAACTCTTCTTCCATCGATCAGTGTATTCTATTGATTAATAAAAATGACTGCAGAGAGAAAACAACTTTGCCTAGTTGAAAACTAAAAGTCATGCACACCTGGAAACACAAAAATCAGACCATGACATTGTAAACCTTTTTTTGGACCTTGTCATGCAATATACTATGCCTGGCTGGAATACATGAAGAGTCTCTATTCCAGGTGCTTATATATATATATAAATTAGTAACATGAAAATGATTTTCTGTCCACATTGTGGTTTAAAATGTACTTCAGAAATTCAGTACAATTTGAACAGAAGGATATATAAGAGAAGTAAAATCGTTATCTGCAGTATCATTACTGCTAAGAAAGAATTTTTTACTTTGGAAAGATAGAAGCTGCTGCATACATCCAAATGTACAAAAACATGCACACACATGGACACAGAAATAAAAAAACTACTGTATACATTTTCTCTTGGATTGAACACAAGAGAAATAACATTTGAGACTCCTTATATTTTCAAGTTACTCTCACTTTTTAAATTTTTATGTACTAGCCCATTTTTATGTTACTACCCCATAGCTTCACAATTGTCCGTGGTATAAATTGGTGAGTGAATGTAGAGTGACCATCTGCTAGCTTCTGTGATGCTGAACTTCATTAGCACACTGATCGCAGGATACATTTCTTGGTTGGGTTTATCAAAGTATTATGGAATATTTATCAAGGTGCTTTTCCCTTCCTTTCTCCCCTTGTTTCCTTCCTTACTTATGACTTTTGTTTTGGTCAGATGACTCCTGCGGCCAGGTCATTGTACATAATCAGGGCCTACTGCGGTAGCCCAGCAATTCAGCATGAGGGCCCGATTAGCAAGCCTGCAGTAAGCCCTTTAGTTCCCAGGGGTGCAGCTGGGGGAAGCAAGTGAGGGGAGTAGTTCACTTTCTCCTCATTTCCCCAGCCCAAGGAGGCCTTGTGGGGCTCAAGCGTCTTGCAACCTCCAGTGGAGCATTTGCTGGAGACAGAGTGCTTGCTGCTGCCTCATTTCCAGAAGACCCAAGTTAAAATGGTCAAAAAAGCTCAAGACCTGCTTGATGTGCTGAGGAGGGGCATGGGGTGGTGTAAGGGAAGTGTGGGCACTCCCCCTGTAGTGATGCCAGACTGCAATTTGAAACATGTGCTTGGGCAAACAGACATCCTCCTCTGTGATCTGCCAGAGACAGAAGAGTTGCACAAGGATGCATTTGTGTGCAGCCTATTTCCCTTTACTGATAAATACCCAGAGAAATTAATGTTAATAATAACATAAGCTACATCCATAAAGTGAGATGGTATTTATACTGAGATATCTATTTCTCTTGCAAGAAATTTGGAAAGTAAATGTTGCTTGCAAACTCATAAAAGGAAGAAATCTAAAGTCCAGCAAGCAATGACTATATATATATTTGGACTTTACACAAACAAAAGAGAACAAGTTTGATATTTTGAAAAACAGAGATGTCATATCAAAAATACGTATGGAGGTACATGATACTTGAGACTTGGGAGTTCACATTCAAGGTAACCTTTACCTTGGGGAAGCTCGGGCAAAGCCTTCCAAACAAATGCCACTCCATGTACTTATAGATAGTCATCAGTACCAGTGACTAGTCACTAAAGCGGATTTTTAAAAGGAAATTTTTGTCATTAGTAGCACATTTTTATTTCTGTGGAACACACAAGAACACATATAAGACCCACAGAAGAAACACAGTGCCTGATGAGGAAAAGCCACAAGACCTGCACAATTTCACAGAAGCTGCAAGAAGAATAAATGCTGCTAGAAAAAGTCCCATTTCCCAGAAAATTTGAAACATTTGCTATTAAAACATATGTGCAAAAGTATCATGTGTTTAGAATATGATGCAAAAGTGGTTTCATGTATGAAGAACTGAACTGAAATTTGTTAAAAAGCTGGGATGAATAGCTGAGGATAGAAGACAGGCACAGGTAGCCATTAAAATTGTTGGGCCTTTTTAAGATTACCTGTGACACTAAAACGAATTGCCTACACTCCAGCCTCTTTGAGTTGATCCCTATAACAGGAAAAGGGAAATATCCAGCCATTTATCTCACCCACCACGTAAATGTCCTATGTAAATTAAAATATTGATCTTTACTCTTGGTTGGTTAGCATTCTCCATTCCACCTAAAATTTCACACAGAAGTAGAGGTGCCCTTGGTAAGTGAATGAACTAAGATAGTTATTAAATTCACATTTTATTTCTTTCTATTCATTTAAAAGGTTTTAGCATATTGAGTTGCAGGTTTGATGGCTATTTGTTGTTGGGTTTCTTAATATTATTCTCTGCTTTTAGAAGTTCAGAATGGACAGGAATCAGGGAAGGGGTTTGCCAGACTATTCAATACCTCTGTCACCAAATTTGAAACTGGTAAGAATTTTATATTAACCTCAGATGAAAGAACAATTAACACTGAAGCTGACCTCTTTAGGATGAGAATGATACCTGAGATGTCCTTTCTAACAACTGCTCAAAGAAAATTTCAATAAACTTAGGACATATATATTTAAAACACATGTGTTAGGAAACTACATCGTAGCTGTAACTGTAAAACATGCACATTTAAAGCATATAAGATACTTACTTCATGTGAGCTTTTTATGACATTTTGGGTATCAGAAATCTCATAATTGAATTACAATTTATCAGGGAGTCAATTTTAGTATATCTCATCAAGAAAACAGATGAAAGAAACAAAAATATGATTTGTTTTTACCTTTCTTCCCAAATATTGATGAGTTACTCTTCAGATTAAAAAATCAAGACAAAAATAAATTAATTTGCAGAATAGTCAGCAGATAGAGTACACATTGTCAATCAACAGCACACATTGTCAACCATAGTCTGCCTATAAAGCCAACCTGGTTGCTAATGTTAATGAAAGCATTTGTTGTGCGCTTTTCTTTTTTTTTCCCCATACACATTTCTGCCATACACAACAGCTTTTCTGAAGATCCATTAGGCTTGATAAGGCCAGAAAGAGTGCAAACTGCAAGATTGTCATTCTGAATGCTAGTGTTATGGTGCTTATGTACAAGTGTAGCAGATACACTGAGGTGGATCCATTTAGGAATGGTGGAAACTTGTCTGTCAAAGGCTGATGTCAGCATTTAACTGACACGGGCTCAGCTGGAAAGAAAACAATCACTAGAAAGTGGAAGTATGACATACAATGGAGCTAATTGCTTGTGATTCTAATGGCATGTACTGATAAAGATGACAACTAAGAGATAAGAGGTAGAATGGATTTGGTTGGTAAACTCTGCTTCTAGGAGCTAAGGGGAGATCTGAAGAGGTGTTTCATTACATCATCCATCTATTCAAACTGGCTGGGAAAGTTCCTGATGCAGGAGTGACATGAGTTGTAGGAACAGACCAGAGTTACAACTTTCATTTGATTCCTATTATGGCACGTAATGCTTCAAATACAAAACTGGGGGGAGTAGGCCTATAGGTTACTTATCTCTGCTAGTAAATTAAACAGTCCCTGGAACATTATTGAGAAGTGGATCACAGCTCTCCAAACTCTAACCTATGAAAATTGGTCATGGCAACCAGTGCTCTCTCAAGGACTTCATAGATGCCGTGCAGAAGCTGGACTTTCCAACATCGATAGTTAACAGGCAGCAGTCATCCTGTTGTGTAGGATAGCAGCATTAGCACACAGAGTTCGTTAGCATAGATATAGTCATAGTGTCCCTGTAACTAATAGATTCTGGACTAGTTCTTGCTTTTACCTCTACCATGCTGAGTCTCTGACGCAGCATTTTATCTTTATGTGTTGACAAGAAGCATGAAATATTGCTCTGAAATTTCATCTAGACTTAAATATTTTATTTACAAAGCATACTTTTTTCAGTCTCCATTTTTAGGTTTATTACAGGAAAGCAGGTCTTGTGAATAATCTGTTTAACACATCAGTTCTTCACAGACAGAAGAGAAAGTTTTGTGGATATTACTTAGTATATACAGGATAATAACTTTAGCAGCATTTCATATTTTCAGTGCAGGATCCTGGGAATGTGAGACACAGCTGAGGATTCACAAAAGACGACAAAAAACTTTCTAATAAAGAGGGCAATCTGAACAGCTTTTGCAGTTCTTGGAAACAGTGTGGCATGCACATTGATTAGGTATAATAAAGGTAAATAACTGCTGTTAAGGACTTGCTATTTTACCACCTCAGAACTCCTACATGTTTCATGCAGTAATTGACAATTATTTTCAGAACCCCAAAATAGTACAGGTAATTAAAAAAAAAAATAAGGCAGAAATCAAAACCTTTACTAGAAAGATGTAAAGCCCACAGCATCCTGTCCACTCAGATAGAAGACCAAGGTTTAATATAAATCATGGATCCAAGGCCAATGGTCAACGTCCTACAGTTCCAGGATGATAAGGATCCCAAGACTGCTGTCTCAAAAGAGAAAAAAATACCCCATGTGTAGACATAGTAACAAATGGCGATTGAACCCCTAACGCCTTCTGTTACACAGTCGCTTTAAAAATCACGCATTACTTGCTGAGTCTGCCCTCATGTCTGGGCAGATGAAATTGTCCTTGGCAGAAGAAACAATTGTCACATTTTCTAAGCAAGTAAAAAAGGAACAAAATTAGAAGGCTCATGTGGATAAACTTCCTTCATTACAGAGAAAATTCAGTGTCAATTCATGTTACAAGTATATCAGAAGTGAGCTGATGAAAACTGTCTTTGCCTAATCATTCATCTCTTGTTGACTTTTCTGTAGTCCTCATATTTGGCAGAATGCATTACCCAGAAACACCGACCATGTAAAGAAACTAGGAAAGCAATGTAATTCATAGCATCCAGAACATAATGTATTTTGTCATTGCTTAGCTGATGCTCTGATATTTCAGGTCTGCTTAGAAAGGTGACCGGCTAATTATCACTAGCCTTTTCAAACATAGATGTCCAAGATCTTGAAGCCTAGCTGTGTTCTTAAAAATGACTTAAGTGTCTAGAATAGCAACATAAATCCATAATTCATTCCTTTGAAAGCACTTGATTTTGTACTAACTAGTATTCAGGCAATTCAATTGCATTTATTCAGAAAGGTTTAAAAGAAGGTGGAGGGAATGATTCATAAAGGATTTGCTTTACCTTTCTAATTGAAAATTTCAATGCAGTTAATACTTTTCACTTCTCCTTGTCCACTCTAATCTTATTTATTGTGCCTCTGACATCTTCCATTATCCTTTCCCTGACTCATTGTTTTAGATGAAACAGTTCCACTGCTTTAACATTGAAAATGATATTATTTCTGTGCTATCAGTGGCAACTTCCTGTGCCTTTATATATATGAATTAAAGAGTGGATTATCATTAATTATGTAGTACAATTTTTCCTGGCAACAGTCTGAAAGTGACAAAACATTTGCTTTTGTCATAGTTCTATTAAGTGAACCCAAACTGAGCTGCTGAAATTTATGACACTTTACTATGTTTTTAATTTGCAACACAGGGTCAGGATCATGACAGTGATTTTATTTTATTTTGCACTTTATTTTCAACGATCCTTGTAAGGATGTTAATTAAATTGTTTGAACTACACTGTTTTTATCATTCTAACAACGTTTATTTATTGCATATTAAGGAGAAATTTCTTGTTCACATTACTTAATTTTCTAACAGTTCAGTTTAATAACGGAAAAAGCCTCTATACTAGGAAAGACAACTGCTTTAACCAGAGTGATAGTGAGGTAATTTTTCCTTAGAAAAGAAAATGAAATCTACAGCACATTTAAAGGATAGTTAGTGGAAATGGTTAAGTGTATGGAATTTTTTCATATGCATATCAGTTCTGGACACGGAAAATACTTTTCCATTTGTCAAGTACATGACTGAAGATTTTC
>VYZX01020492.1:0-47563 GCA_013401335.1 Brachypteracias leptosomus | reverse complement strand
CGTCTCTCAATCGCCGCAGAAATTGATAGTGCATTAGGTTATTTTATGCATGGCCTATATTGTGCATAAGGGGCAATACTGTCTGGTTTTAGTATTAACACAGACAGAAAATGCAGTCATCTTTCATTACATGTCCTCAGGAAAGGCCAGGTAAAAGCTCTGTTGACACTGCAATCAAGAGTGGCAACACACTAAGTCTAGACACAGCTGAGCTACCTCTATGCCTGAGAATCTGCATTCTAGGAAGGTTCTAGTATTAAAATCTTCATTCTTTTGCTCAGTTTTCTGTTAACCATTTTGAAGCTGTGTGGTGGACATCAGTGACGGCAACAAAGAACACATGGGACTTGCCAAAGCTGAATTATAGATAATGCTTTAGATTAGTGGATTGTCTCTCTGCAAGGAAACAAAACTCAGTCTAGTGATTAATTCATCCTCTTTCACCATCTCCCTTTCCTCCATAGGCAGAGAGCTAACCTTGAAGAACAATGTACATACAACTAGGGAAACCTCTGTATCATTATTTGCTTTCTAGCTGCCACTGTGTGGTGGTGACATGGATTAAGGGCTTTGCTTATTATGGGAGTTCTTGTGTTTCTGGACCAAGCCCACAAATTCATGAAATTGCTGTTTCTTGGAAGTACACCTGCCACAATGGTTGTGCTAAGTATAGCATATTTCCACCCTTAACAGCCTGTCAATGAACTTGTGGGTGGTATTTTCTGTACCCATTCTCTGGCTATCTCCCGCCATTCTCTTTCAGACAATTAAATCAACTAAAAATTTGGTTTAAAAATGGAACTCAGGGCTACTCAGTGGCTGTGGACAATAGATCTTCACACTCAAGACAGTTTTCTTCCCTTTCCCAAGAAATGCTGCCCAAACCAAGGATTATGATCAGGCATGCCCCTTAATTTAAACAAATTTACGTTGGGGCCAAGTGCTTATTGCCCTGAAGTGAGATAAAACACCCTCTGTAAAGTTGTTAGGAGGCAATCGTGTGAAGCAATTCTATGATTTTATGATTCTATGCTTTTCAATATTAGCTTGTATTTGTAACATTTAAGCTCTTCCACAACGTTCACCTGAATCATCTATGACTTGACAACTAGTTGATGATAAGGGCTTTCAGAAAACTCACCATTTCACTCCTTTATAAAACCATTCTTCAGAGCTGTTTAATATTGATCTAAGACTGTAGATTTAACATTTGTTCATTTGTTGAAATTTTCAATGGAGAAATATTTTATGTAAATACTTTTCTTTAGATGTCAAGAATATATCTTCAGGAAATTCAGGTCCACAATGGAATGCTTCTAACATTTGTAACCATGACATTAAATGTTCCAAATTCAGAAGTTTTAAAGGTACTACAATACCCTCCATATGTAGCAATCTATTTGCTGAAAAAAATAGATTAGGTGAGGTAAGGGACCTGCAAAAGAATAATTGTTTATTCATCTCATTAAATACTCATTATTTAGAAATATTTTTTATCATATGATCTTACGAATCATTTCAAAGCATCCTGATTCCCTATGTGAGGGATAGAAAATTACAAGCTGGACTTTGCCATAAGAACTGTTTGAATCACATTTATGGGAAACTGATGTTAGCTGAGAAGAAAATTATTAGTACACTAATAAAGAGAGAACAGATAAAGAATATGAGAAAACAAAAATTCTAAGGAACAATATGAAAAGTGCTGGCTAAAGTCTAGCATGATTAAAATTAATCAGAACGTTAATACCATAGAATTAATTTGCACCTATAAAACTATAAAGCAAAACTTAATGCTGTGCATATCTCAAGTTTGGACTAAAAACCGTAAAAATACATAATTATATGGTTAAAGTTCACTGTGTATACAAGTATATAATTTATATGCAAAAAACAGGGTTAATAAGGTTTTAAAACCTCGTTACTGTATTTGCCTGACATTTGAATTCTTAACTGTGCAACCTTAATGTTACTTTAGAAGAATTAAAAAGAAAATAAAAATGTTAAGAGTTATTTTACTGTAGTGAGAAAGAGGTTTTAGGCAAGTAACTCTAGTAGAAATTTTTCCAAAGTGCAATTTGTCCCCTTCTCAGTTAAAATTTTGCACTGCTATTATTTTGCATATTAATTTACAAATCAAGCACTTAAGGGATTTTAAATATTTGATATTTCTTTTATATTATATAGAAAATGTTTATCATAAGAAGTATATGATTTTCATCTTTTGCTCAGTCTCGGGTTTGTTTTAATATCTCCTGGGGAATTAATGTAATGAGTTTAGTGAGGGAGACTGAGAGGACAGAGCCTTTTTTGAGTGGATGCCTGGCATACATCAGTTGCTATGGTGATTACCCAGATGTGCAAACAAGTAGGGGAAAAAATAATGATTCAATATTCCCACAAAAGGAAACAAAATTTCTAATTGATAAACAGCAAAGTAATAGGAGGCAGAGTGGATTTTGAAATCACAGAGAGACATGTAACGTTACCCTACCTAAGAAGCACTAGAAGGGAACTGCAGGAAGGGAACTGAGAACACCTCTGAGGAAGAAAACATGAAACTTGTCTCTCCTCCTTTAGCCTCTCAGCCTTGGTCTTACCATGACTGGGATAGAACAATTAAAGTGCAAAGAGAGAGGGGAGAGTTTTACTATTTCTCCTGCTCTGCAAAGACTTTGTATCCCAGTCATGATTTCATGCACAGCCAGATTTTTAATAGATGTGTTGCAGCAGCAGGTTGAACAAAAATAATTATCCCACTGTCCAATATTACATTGCAGCACTGCTTCTGTTTATGGTTCTCAGAGGCCTCTTTTGCTGCTCCTATGCTCAAATCTACAACTGTCTCATGAACTGCTACATCGCTTATAAAAACACACACAGAAGAGGAAAAGATCTTGAATATGAAATGAGACCTGTAAATCTTACTGTTTATTTCACACAGCATACTGCTTGGGATTAATCTAGATTTGCCACCACAAAAGGCAATGTAAGATTTTGCAAAGTGAGCACTGAAGCTAATTAGAACCTAACGATATATAGGGAAAATAATTGCTTGCAAAATAAGTTCTGTGAAGAAGACTATTGTATTAAATGGCATAGAAAGAGTAGCTCTAGCATTCTTTCTCCCTGGTGTTTTTGAGACAAAAGTGTGCATGCAAAACCACCATTAATTGTACCACAGAAGAGAGTGCAGAGCCAGATGGGTATCCCTATGTTGAGCAATGCCAGAAGCCACAAGGGAAAGGAAGAAAGTGAAGTTGAATGACTAGAGTTGAAAGTCTGTAGCTCCAAAACATCAAAACACCTCATTAACATTCCTTCCCCTAAACTCTGTATAGCACTTTTTTTTTCTCTCTCTTTTCCCACAGTAGCTGGCAGCTCTATCCTTGATTCTCATATTTAATAATATAACCTGGGGAGACTCAATAAAAATGTGTCCTGCAATATTACACAGCCATAATCTTACAGTATATTTATTATTAAAAGTCACTCGTAATGGTTAAGAAATGCTTCAGGAAAGAAGGAACTATCTATTAACTGCATGAAAACGTACCTCACTGAAAATCTTCTGGTACTAAGTCACAAAGAGACAGCAGATTTCTAATTTCCCATTCTTTGGAAGATGTGACAAATATGTTTCTCTGTCTTGGTTCCAGCCTATAATTTTAAACAGTCTAAAGGCCAGGTTAAAAAGAAAAAAAAATAAGTTCTCTGAGTGGACAGTAGTGGAATAAAGATGTATGGAAGGAACAATCTGGTAGACTTTGTATCTAATGGATCTGAGAGAAGCCTTTTCTGAGCACCTTGCCTTGAAACTTCACTTTGGAAATCCCACTTCCAACAGCCAAAATGAGAGGAGTTCAAGTTGAAGATGTTTCTCACCTGCAACTTGTTCCTTACCCAAGCCTTAAATTCAAGGGTTTTCAAAGCCAGGAGCTAATGCAAACACTCAGTTGTAGTTCAAGTACAAGATAACCAAATTATTATTATTTTTTTTTAAAGTTAGCAACATGACTGTGAATATTTAATATTCTGTCTCTACACATGTAAAGAATGTTAAAGGTTCTTGGATCAATTTACTGGAATGATGGACATAGTTCTTTATGCACAACTCAGAAAAGTAGGAATTCAGAGTGAAAATAATGGTTAATTTCAAGGACATTGCAGTGACATTGACATGTTATTTAATGCTTGTCACTATTGTGGCAGTTGAAGAAGTGCCTTCATTTTTTGAAAAATGATAAATGACCAATTATAGATAATGGGGGACCACAACTTTTATCTTAATCCTCAATTATTGTATGTATCAAAAGGCCACCCTTGAGTGCCTATATCCTGTTAAATTCGATCTGAATCTTATCCCCTCAATGTATGTAATTGGTTTCTGTGCCCATTTTAAATGACTCCTACTCTGTGAAACTTGTCCCACAAGAATAGCAATTATGCATTTGATTTTAATAACTTGTATAGACCCATAAGTCTCCAGGTACTTACAAATAATTATATAGGATTTTTAACTTTATGTATGTGGGCTGAAGAGAAGACTTTGAAAATCATTACTGCTCAGGGACACAAGCTCAGGCATTTTCTGTCCTCAAAAGAGTAGGATCATCATCATCCTCCACCTCCACTGAGACAACCAACTGTGAGCCCTTACTACCACGCAGTCCCCCAGGTACTGGCATGCCATGCCCAGGTTCCTCTAGTAAGCCCAGTTTTACCCCCATTCCCCTTTGAATCTATTTTAATGACCAGCACTTACAAAAACCCCACAATGCAAGTACCTTATCAGTTTATTTCCTTGTGCTCTGCAACTCTTGCCTATAATCTCCTTTCTGTAATGCATCAGAACATTGGCCTCACTTTTATGCCATCAGTGACCATTTTGCTTTTAACTTTCACTTCCTTTTCTTATTTTAACTGAAACCCTGAATTGAGAGGCTTTTAATACTTCCTACTTAGCTTCTTTAAATAAAAACTAATGTTAAAAGTGATGCATCAGTGGCATGCATTAATCATGACTAAAAGCTGTGGTCATGGCTACATGAATAAAACAAATATGTTAAGGGCTTCTCTGATGCCCCTTTTCCTTCTTTCCTTCTTCTGGATGATTATTTTTTCCCCTTCCTTATTCTAAAGAGATCACTCGGGGTTCAATTATGGTAAAGGCTTCAGTATTTCTTACAGTATGTACCTCAACCCATTGTTGGCTCAACTTCTACTAAGAGAAGGTATTTTTCTCATATCTCTAAGTTGTAATGGAAGATTCTTGAATTAGTGACAGAAATAAAGCAGGAGGGGGAAATAATCAGTAATATATCACACGAAAAAATCGTTAAGTCATGACATTTCAATACATATTGTTAACTGCAGGACACCTATGGGAAGCTGAGTCCTTTCTACATCCCTCATCCAGTATATTATTTCAGTGAGGTGAAGAAAGGCTTTTTCCTACCAATTAAAAGAGCATGGAAGTGTATCTGTGCTTTATGCTTCCTATATGGAAATTAGAGTAAATCTGTCTTGTACTATCCCTCCCACCACTTCAGCTCCATCCTCTGCAAATGTAGGAGCAAATAAGATTTGGATAAGTTTAGGAGTGTGGCAAAAAGACCATTGCTTGTGTTTAATACAGATATAATTTAAGTTTGCCTGAACCAGGAATGCAGTTTGAAAAGCATTGCAAAGCTTTGACAGGTCACTTTGCTTCTCAACAAATTCAATCATACCAAAGAAATGTGTGACATATAGTCATGTAATGTCTTACCTCAAAACATGGGCAAAGAAGGTGTTTTCCAGGCCTCTAAATTATACTAAAGTAGAAGAATGAACCTAAATTCTCTCATATCTGGGGAATATCATTATTTTCTTAGTGAAAACTGTGAAGGTTTTAGCCACTATATTGGTTATGAGGAAGAATAATGCTCAAAAGAGACTGACTTTCCAGCTCAGTGGCTGGTAAGACCTGCTAGTTTCTTACTCTGCCTAACCTGATAATCAGTCCAGTTGAATATCCTGCTCATCCAACTAATGGAGCAGACAGTTTTGACTGGAAATTCCCAAATATGAGGTTAATCACAGTGAAACGCCTGAAAATAATTTTTATTATAGCAAATTGACATTATCAGAGAGGAAAAAACCCATTGCCTGAGCTCCACAGATCCACCCTGAAGTACTGACCACATGGTTGTTACCCTTGACAATAAATTCAGGCCTTACTGGAAAGTACAAGCAAGGACAGTTCACTGATTTGACTGAAGCAACATCACTTTACTGTAACTTTAAAATCTATTGGACTGCCAAAGAGTGCATAATTGCTAATGGACTGGAGGGATAAAGCCAATCTGAATTTTGCTGAGTATATTTGTTCATTTACTGCTTTGTCAGAACTGGAGACTGGAGTCTCCCACTAAGATAAAAAATGCTATTAAGTGGCCACTAAACCTAACCGGGTATGAGGCTAGATGGGCTAGTCAGAAGAAGAAAATGTGGTACAACTACATTTGCACTCCTTCTTTAGCCCTACTCTGATAAAGGCTTTGCCAATATGGGTTCTGAGTAGTTCAAATTCTCTGTGACAGGTTTGCCATGTGGACTCTTGCCTACTATTAACTTGAATCAGACTGTCAGCAAAGCAACTTTTTGCTTACAGCAAAGAGTTTGATGGAATTATAGATCTCCATCAAGTCTGACAGATTTGAATTACTGACCTAGAAAGGAAAACATTCATATTCCTCTACCAATTCCCAAAGCCATCCCATTTTTTTATTACAATTTTAATTACATGTGATGGGAAAAGGATTTCAAGATTTGGTTCACAGCACTCCATTATGTACATTTTTGCCTTCTTGAGCGTGGCTGTTTTTCAGACTTACAGTATAGAAAAGTCACCTATATTTATAAGGGCAGACACAACATGGAAAACATTTGAATATGTGCTATTAGCTGCAACAAAAGATATGCCAACAGGAAGAAGGAGACCTAGAATAGCAGCATATAGGAGAAGACAAAAGAAATTGTCAGTCTGAAAAATTTAGAATATGAACATCCCAAGGTGAAGCCTGATCAAGTCAACTGGTGCCTACTTCTTCTTAAGTTCCCTACAGATGACATCCATCTAGAGCAGCTTTCTAGTGGCCAGTGAAGCTAATTAATTCTTCATACTTTTATTTAACTTTGTAATATTAAATGTCTTGTTCTTCCCTCTTATTTCTGCAAACCACTAAAAATCAGCTAAGCTTTTGGAAAATGGGTAAAATTTTGGAAAAGATCCTTCCTTGGAATTTTTTTTACAGTTTATATTTGAATATTTTAAAGTAAATATCAAAGCAAGGTTGAAAAAAGGATTGTATAGTCAAGAATGCTTAAGTTGGGCAAGTTCTTGATGAATGGGTTCTGAAAAGGAAGTGTCCTGGAAACATGTCGTTAGGAGGTGAGGAAAATGGAGAACAAAAGAATATTTTTAAGAAAAACAAAATAATAGTGGTCTTAATCATGCACAACCATAGTGATTAACCAGAACTAAACAAACTATCAGCTTTTTTCTTGAAATTCAAACCCTAGTTGCAGGTTAGGAATTAAGAAAAAAACCCATTGCTTTAGTAAAATTGCAATTATATGGCCAATCTGCCAACTGGAATTTTTCTAGTTCACCAAAGATGTTACAGATCACCATACTAAGGATCTTGCTTCTAGGAATTTGTTATCTCCATGCAGACCCCATCATCATTATCACAGCTGTGTTTCATGTGGATAATAATGTTGCTGAGTTGTAAGAAAATATTTCAGTCTTACCCAGCTTCCTATTTTCATCTCTGGCTGTATTAAAAACATAATTTTCTTTGATTATGCCAGAAAAAATAAATACAGGACATACATACTTTATTAATAAATACATAAAATATAAAAGCTATTCCCATTGTGATGTATATATTATAAAAAGACACTCTCATTGTATTGCATAAATATCCATTATATATATATATTCCAAATGCAGACCCAGATGTGTTGCCCTTCAACACTCTAGATATTTTCTCAGTCATGCTTGGAAATCTTCTACCATGCCCTTTTCTGTTGTTGCTGAATGCAGGTAGTTGGTGGAAGATGCTGTGTTTATGGGAATTCTCAACATTTATATTTTGCTATTGAAGCTTGGCAAGTAAGGGATTTCTGTGGTCTAGGAAACTCCACTGATGGAAAACATTGCCATGTTTAACCAGATATTTCTTTGAGTGGAAATATTCTTTTCATCTTAAAACAAGGCAGGTAAAGCTGGTTTGTTTCCTTATTTTGTCATATTTAATCATAGAAAAATAAACCCAAACTGATACTGAAGTCTTGAAATTCCTCATTTTTAAGACTTCAGGTCAGAGCACTCAGTCTTCTGAAGAAGTTTAAACTGAACAATGTGACCAAACCTAAGTCACAAGAATGGCATGCTGAAAGTTAGGTGCCTAAACTGTCTTCTTTCTGTAATCAGGGAAAAGAGAGAAGCACTTCCAGGCATTGTTGTCTGAATTAGGAATGATGAATTGCCCTCGGATGGGTTCAATCAGGCTTCACTGATCTTAGACAGAGCCATGCTACTTGCCTGCATAGATGCTGAATTTGTAGACAGCTAAAAAGTTGCTTTTTTTCTGCCCAAATCAGGTTTGATACAACCTCACTCTAGTTATCAGGAAACTTATTTGATTTGATGTCCCCAAATTGATTTTATTTCTCCAAACAGCCCAAGACAGTTAATGGAATGTGCAATGGATGATGTTATGATGTTTGTGTACTCCATAATCCTTTGCAAAGATGTTTGTTCTGGATGGAACCCTCCTGCAGAGGGGAGTGATTGTCCCTCCTCTGAGAGCAGCCAGGCACGAAGCACAGCAAAAGCATCAACACTGGTAGCTCTGGGAATGACACCAGGGAACAAATAGTCTTGAGGCACTTGTCACTTTGCATCTTGTATATCAGTGGTACTGCTGGTTCCCATCTCTGAGGCTGGGCACGGAGATGACAGAAAGAGAAACTCTGCAGAGGCTAAAAGAGACCTGGTAGAGTTTGCTCCAGCACATCCTTCCACACAAAGTGCTGCATCATGCTCTGGCTGACACGCCACACTCTGTTTGCCTGCTCTGGTTGCCATCATTCTTATGTCTGAGGAGATTTTGCAATGACCATTGGACTGAATTTTTGGAAAGACATAGGAGGAGAACAGGAAAGAATTAAAGATTAAAAATGCTGGATGAACATATGTAGAGACAGGATAATGCCCAGTAAAAGAGTTCAGGGTGACTCTACCAGCAATATCCTGGAATCATAGAATTGTCAGGGTTGGAAGGGATCTTAAAGATCATCTAGTTCCAATCCCCCTGCCATGGGCACGGACACCTCCCACTAGAGCAGGTTACTCACAGCCCCATCCAGCCTGGCCTTCAAAATGTCCAGGGATGGGGCTTCCACCACCTCTCTGGGCAACCTGTGCCAGTGTCTCCCCACCCTCATGGGCAAGAACTTCTTCGTAACATCCCATCTGAATCTCCCCACCTATAGTTCTGACCCATTCCCCCCAGTCCTACCACTACCTGATAGCCTAAAAAGTCCCTCCCCAGCTTTCTTGTAGCCCCCTTGGGATACTGGAAGGGCACAAGAAGGTCCCCTCGGAGCCTTCTCTTCTCCAGACTCAACAACCCCAACTCTCTCAGTCTGTCCTCGTAGGAGAGTTGCTCCAGCCTCTGATCATCCTCGTGGCCCTTCCCTGGACACGTTCCAGCACGTCCAGATCTTTCTTGTACTGGGGGCTCCAGAATTGGACACAGAGCTTCAGGTGGGGTCTCACAAGGGTGGAGTAGAGGGGGAGAATCACCTCCCTTGCCCTGCTGGCCACATATCCTGCAATGACTTCAGAGGGGCAAGGCCACAGTGAGCAAGGCTAGAAACCAGGTGTTGTCATAGTTAATGTATGCGATAATAAAATCTTACACAAATGTTTTGACTGCACGCACAGTTGGACTGACATGGTTTGAGAGAAACCTAGTGAAAGTATCCCCCTAGAGACAGCATGAGTCTAAGCTTGACATCAGTGAAATAATTTGGAGATCAGTGATGCAACTGCCTAAGAAAAATGAATTAATGAAACATTTCGAAGGAGAAGATCAAGAGATTAATTTGGGTCGTAATGAATTTTAAATAACAATTGGACACAGCTATTTGTGAAAAATATCCTGAAAGTATCCTTGCATGGATGAAAAGAGAAAAGCAGATTTTTCAAGTAATTTAAATATTTCTCTGGTACTGTTTGAAAGCCATACTTGGAAACCAGTGAACTGCACTTTTGCTATAGCCTGGAAGCCAAACTAACAGAGAAAAGGTCATGAATCACACACACACACAAACAAAAGTAATTTCAAGATAATGCTAACATAAGGAAATCAATGCTATCAGAAAATGTAAGTATATAACTTCTGGGGCATTTATTTATACTCAGTTTGAGTTATATTTAAGAAGTTTACTAATTAATATTTTTTCCCCACTAGAACATCCAGCTATGCCCTGCAATACATTAAAATTATGCTTTAATTTGTTCAAAGAGTACAGGTCTAAAGGGTTTGCATCTCTTCTGCAAAAGAAACCTTTCTTCTCTTTATTTTATTTTTTTTCTCCCTCCCAGTTCCACACTTTCCTGGGAGGCAGCTTATCTGTTGAAATGTATTGAAAGTTTATATCTAAAATAAATATTCATAATGCAAGATTTTAATAAACTGCTAGAAACATTTTTATGCTGCCACTAACAAAGCAAGTGAATTTAATTAAAAAAGAAGATGAAAGGGTGTGAATTGACATAAGCTTGTTTCATCCAAAGGGCCATAATAGATTCAAGAGTCACTAGAGATCAAGAAAAAGGTAGGGATGAGAACAGAAAGGAATTTTGCTGGAGGGGATCTCACTTGCTGGAATTGTAGGGCACTGGGAGAAGAAGAAAACTAATAGTAAGAAAATGCTCAGGAACCTCCCTTGTAGATAAACTCTATAGATTAGGGGTTGGTTTTTTTCTTAAAGGAACATTCCATAAATTTGCAGCCGTCTCCAGTTTCTTATATTTTGTTTGCTTTTAGCTCCACATCATAAAACCACAGAATCCTCCCACAGTTCATGGTATTTATCTTTCTCCTTCCTTCTCTGTCACACAGAGAAGAGAGCTGAGTATCTGGTTTTGCAGCTTGGAGTTGTGCACAATATATGTGCCTAGAGAGGTGGTGGAGGTCCCATCCCTGGAGACATCCAAGGTCAGACTTGATGGGGCTCTGAGCAACCTGCCCTAAGAAGAGATGTGTCTGCTTATTGTTGGGCTAGATGACCTTTGGAGGTCCCTTCCAACCCAAACCATTCTATGATTCTATGATTCTACATAGGCAATATCATGGCTTTTAAGGAAGTTTCCTAAGCTGTCTTCTCTGATACAGTAAGGTGTCTGCTCTGGTATAGTAAGTTGCCTGATGGCCCTTGAAGGACAAATGTGATGGATACTGAGCAAAATTTCATAGCAGCATCACACCACAAAAAAAGTTGCTCTGAATATGTCTTAAATCAGGAATTCCCAGCCCATGCTCTGTGGGATTCTAAATGGTAAACAAGATAATCTATTTCACATTGGCTGAATAGTCAAAATCAGATCCCAATATATCCATTTTGATGCATTACAGTAAGTAAAGAGTCAACAGTAGTAATAGGAAATGAATTTTCAAGGGTTTGCCTCATATTTTTCTAGTTATAAATGAAAACCACCTTGATCATGGCTATTAAATGGTCAATGAAACTTTTCAAAATTTTAAATAATTGTGATTTGAACAAGGCTGGAAACAGTTTCTCTTTTGACTTCATATTGTTTGCGATTATCCTGAGCTGGACTGAAGCCTGCTTGACTATTTGCAGACAAGTTGGCATGCTCTGGGAAGGCAAAACTGGGAAAGTATTAGGAACTTCAGTAAAAAATCCCAACACCCAGGGAGAATACATTAGGAAAAAGAAGCAGAAAGTAAATTTATTTGGAAGTTAAAGAACTGAGTTTAATGATACTTAGGCTGATATATATAGCTGAGATCCATAATTTAAGTTTTAACAGAGAATAACATGGATGAAAGAAAAGAGATTAAATTAGAAACTAAATTGCAAGCAATTATATGTCTAATTTTGCAGGGTTTTTTGGACATATTTAACTTAAAGCATCAGAGCAAGAGGAAAAAAATATTTTTTAAGATAGGATGGGTGTGAGTGGTAATAATCTGGCTTTAGATAGGCCCATATAATTGGAGATACCTGAGTCTGCCTATGAATATTGATATGATACCTGAGCTTCAAATGTTCTTTCCTAGTCAGGGTGCAGTCATTCAATCAGAGACAAGTTGAGCTCATGTGAAGTGGTGGAGGGCTGTCACAGCCTGTGGATAATGAACTTCAGGTAGCTGAAGACATCTTCAAAGTGAACACATCAAAAAAACTTCTAGCTCACCATATGTTTATGTCTAGTCTTTAGTTAACAATGGCAAAATAATAACAATATCTACTGCTTACATATAATTTGCATGAATAAAAGTGCTAAATAAGTTGCCAACTTCAGCTCTGAAGAAAGATCTGATGGACAAAAAGCTCATCCTTCTACAGTAAGGATTTCACTGTCAGTCAGTGAGTAGTTCGGAGATTTTGGAGGAGGGTCTGCTAATATAAAACCACTGCAGTTATTTCCTCTAAAACTACTAGTAATTTTAGAAAACAATAATAAAAATAAAATCAAATCATAAAAAAAACCCCAGCACAAATTACCCTAATAAATCAGTTGCTTTTCTGTCTCAGGATATTCATTTTACATAAGCAGGATCTACATTTGCCAGGTAAAGTATACTCATAGAATGATGTTATAGCACACTTTGCAGTGCAATAGTTCTGTAATAGTTTGTCCTTCGTGTTACAATCACATTTCTATATCTTTAGTTCCTCTTTAGTTGCTTTCTCCACAGCTGCCCCAAATGGACAAGTGACAGCATATGCTGTGGCAGCATGCAGGCTGTGTGTGCTCCTGCTGGCCAGCAAGCATGAGGGTGCTGATAGACTCAACAGATGGCCACACAAAACTGGTAATTGCTGATCTCTTGAAATTTGCTGGATTTTAATTATCTTCGTGACCTTTAATCCCCTGTAAATTTGGCTCAAATTGATAAGTACATCAAAAACTTGTCGGTAAAAGACAGCCCACGTGAGCGTAGCACTGCCTTTTTCCTGAGAGAAATCCTAAGGAATATTTCTGAAGTGACATCAGGCAGATGACAGCAGGTCAGAAAACTTAAGGATCAAGTTCACAATAGTTTTGAGTCAAGAGAGGGATATTCACACCAATATTCAGCCTGAGATACAAATCAAATCCTGGAGGATAAGAGATTTTATTTTAGTCTTTGTTACTGAGACTGAATAATCTTCTGGAAACCGATTACCTAGCTATCAAAAGAACAACTGTGGGAAAAAATGAGCCTAAACATAGACAAGTGCATGGAAAGATAGGTCAAGATGCAAATTGTTTCAGTATGAGATTAGGTCTCACAGTGACTTGTATACTCAAATTTCAGGTTACCTTAGTCCATCCCTAGGCCTCCTGAAATCCAGCTGCTTGAGAAATAGTGCCTGACTGGGAAAAGTAATGAGCAGGAGGCAAAAGGAGCAGCAGAAAGCAGCAGATAGCAGCTTATCTCTACTTCATAGGAATTTTTATAGCAAAGAAGAGCACTGCAGAATGTTCTTTTGGTGGCTTTTGGTTTAAGTTGTGGAAAAATAGGTCAGCAGGGAGAGAAAAGCATGTATTAAATCAAAGTAAAATGTTATCTAACTCAACAGGCAAAAAAAATTAAAATAATTGCTGGAATGTGTACATAAACTATTTGTCAAATAATACTGAATAATGAAAAAAAGTGTAAAAATCAAAGATCAGGAGAAAATTTATGATGAAAAAGTTATAGCTGTCAAAAAACTCACATAAGTTCATCCATCTATATGTCTGAAAAGGCAGAAAATCATATTCATAGTCAAAACATTTAAAATGCATAGAATTGGTCAAAGATAATTTTTTAAGAAGGTGAAAACCAACACATGTCAGTCTTCTTGAATGTAGCTTGGCTGCACCTTTTATACTAACTCTGAATCTCCTACACTAAAAGCAATGGTCACCTCAAAGCCCTTAGATTTCCTTACTCCTCCTGCCATGTCTCTCATTCTCAGTCTTTGTGACACATTTTGGTTCGACAGATTGAGAATTATTTTTCTCAAAAATCAGTGCAAGTTGAATCTCTGTCCCTTTTTAATTAATCCTCAGAGGATGCATTGGTAAGAACTTCTCTCTTTGTGTTCTATGTTGATCTTACCTCCCTTGGGAGAAAAGCAAGCATGACAGCTTTGAATCAGGGACATAAAAACACAGCAAAGATGTACTTCTCTGATCATTTAACGTGGCTTAGAAGGAGATGTTCTTTCACACTGTCTAATAAATATAAAAGTAAACTTGGATGGAACACATTTTTCAGTAGCAAACACATGAAATGTGTGCTCTGGCTGAGACAAGCACCATGCATTATTATGACTCACTACCTCTCTTGCATCCTCAAAAGAAAGGATAAATACACAGGCTATTCAAAGAGCCTCAATGAGAGGATTTTAACTAGAACACTGCTCATAGGTCTGTTCAAATGTAGGTCCAAGGGTAAAAAAAAAAAAAAGCCATGTTCCATTATGAATTGATCAAAGATTCTCCCTGCAGAGCCTACATGATGCCAGAGAAAATAATCATTATATAAATATATAATATATAACACATATAATATTACAAATATTACATATTATATTTGTAAGAATATAATTTTGTCATATATAATATTATATTTATAATAATATAATATAATAAATATAATACAATAATAGGTATTGTAAAAATTAATTTTAATATAAAATAGGGTAGAAGTATACAATGAGTTAGAAACAAATCCAAATCAGCTTGAGCACTATACGTGAAGGAACATGGACATCTGAAATACTCCTGGAATGTGAACAGTAGGAGTAGAAATGCTACAGCTAGGTTGTGAAATGTAGGAAGGTTTTACACATATGCACATGTTCCTCCCTTTTATGGCTCATCAGAAGGTTGAAAAGTGTTGTTAATAAAGCTAACTTCAGGTCAGCATCAATATAGCATGTGCCTATGTATTTCCTACATTGAGTTTTATAAAAAAAAATATATATGGTTAAAGGTGAAACCCAACAAACTGTAGTTTCACTTGTAGGGAGATCTTAGAAGAAGATGTGCACAATTAGTAGAAGCCACTGAAGACAGCTACACATTTTTCCTTATAGGCAATACAGGAATCTGTATTTCCATCTTGCAAGAAAGCAAGAAGTAAATGAGAAAAGTGAATATAACAAATACACATATAAAATCAGATCAATTAAATTAGTATTGGTGTCAAATTAATAGAAACTAAAGCATAAAACCTATTTTAATATTCTAGAAGGATATCATCCCTACAGATAAGGAAATCCAAACAAATTCAGTAGGAGCAAGTCATCTTTAGTCACTTAAACCTTCTAAATTTTCTGGATGAGCCAAAATGACCATGTTCCCTTTGGCTGTCCTTATGAAGAATCATATCTTGTCACTTTATATTTATGAGGTAATTCAATTTAATGCATGTTTTTAGCAGACATCTGTGAGGTGCAGGGAAGTGGATCATTCTCTGGGTCATTTGTGTAAGAAGCACCTTGAAGTACAGGATGGTTAACTTGAGGATAAAATAAAATATTCATAATTTCAAAGCTAGATCTAAATTAAACAGCTTTTTTATTTTTACTTTTCCTTCTCTGTTTCATCATTTCTAATGGACTCTTCAAAAGAATCAATTTGAACTGAATTTCAAATCCATCAAAATTGACTTCTCTTTTTAAACTACAAAAAGTTCACTATCAATTCATTGGGAAACTCAAGATATTTATCTAAAATATAGGTCAGAAGGCTCTGTGATATATCTCATTCTTGGGAAAAATGAAACCAAAACAGAAGTCCTACACAATGCTAAGGTAGTTTCAGAAATGCAATTTGGAGAAAGTACATTAGAAGAGACACTCAGATGCTACATCTTCAAGAGTACCAATTAGTTCTGGTTGTTTTTATGAATTAGTAATTGTAGCTTCGGTGGGAAATATATACAAAATGTATACAAATTGGGACCATTTAAAACTGAAATTTCAACTTATTCATTTGGTGCATATTTTAGCCTCACAAAATGTATTAAGAATCCTATAAACAAAAAACCTAAGTTGAGTGGTACAAGACCTTTGCCTTTGCACTTTTCATTACCAGAATGATGCTTCATATGGTAACCCTTCCTCATGCTCAAAACAGGTGGCAGAAAATTACAGTAAACATGATTCCCACCCCACGTGTTTCCTGACAAGAGGAATCTTAAAATGGACATTAAATTTATTTATTTTGGAGAAAGTATCCAAATATCATGCTAGTGGGAAGAAATATGAAAAAACAAGATGGGTGGGATGCAAATTTTACATTTTTCAATGAATTTATTATATTTCCCACTTACATTTTCCAATGAATCTGTGATATTTTCCATTGTTGAGATGAGTTAAGTCATTGCAGAATGCTTCTTGAAACCAAGATAACATATAATAATTAGAAATAATGAATATTTTCAATGGATCTATTTTCCCTCTTGTCCAGCAGCCAGTTCTCCTGTTGGCCTTTGCATTATTTCTAGTTTAGCAAGGATTTCTCATTTTTCATGTTTATAGTTCCAGACAACTATGTCATCTCTGACAGTATGAGTGAGGACTGACTGTTCCCAACCACTTCACCTTTACAATTTTAAAAATTCACCTGCAACTATCCTGTCCTTCTGGAGACTCTTTAAAGTATACTGATTTTTAGTATGCAATTGCTAAATTCTTTCTTTTTTTTCCCAAATCAGGTTTTTTCATAGATACCACAAAATTAGGCTCCTAGAAACAAAAGAACACCAAACCACTTCTCACTTTTGAAAATGTAGGCTGCAGCTCATGGGAAATGCAACTGAAAGAAGCTATTCATACAAAGTCTCTAAAATCAATGTGTAAAGAAATAGAAAGTCTTGTTCTGTTCGAGAATAACAAATGTAATACATTAAACAGCTAAACTTCCTTTCTGTACCCTGCAGTGTGAGATGGTTTCTTATCTTCATCTGAGGGCTATCTGAAACATGCTGTTTTGTACTGGGACTTTGAGAAAAGGATGACTCGAATGCAAGAGATGGCAGCCTGACAAAGAATAAAGACATATTTCTGAGTGCATTGAACATGACTTATATCATGCTTCTATCTTAGAAGATGTAAAAGTTCACAAGTGACAAATATTTCTTTTAATATATTTGTATGAACGTCCCTAAGCTGTCCAACATCCAATTATTTTTTACTGTTATTTCTGTAAAGCAAAGTGCAAAAGAATTATGCCCCAGTGCAAGGCTGAATTTAATCTGCTTTTTCCTTTTTTTTAAATGTGCGCTTAAATGGAATTGACATTCTGAGACATGGTTTTGTCATCCTGTGATTCTTCTGCCATGCAAGGATAGTAGGTAAATACTAAAGGGAAGGGAGATCATTAGACATTATGTAAAGTTGCCCATAAACTAATAAGAAATATGATTTATAACACATAAGGATGACATTTCAAAAATGTGGGTGTATTGGGAAGAAAGCTCAGAGGAATTTAAAGCTTACAGTATTTACATATAACTAATGCCACAGTTCTCTGTGGTGTCATGGTGGTGTATGTTGTTGTTTTTTCACTGTTGATTTCTATTTCACATAGGTTTAAAACCTAGACACTGAGAAACCTTTGTACTTATTAATCCCTAGCAGACACTGTCATATTCAAGAAGAGGACTTGGGGGTACTGGTGGACGAGAAGCTCAACATGAGCCGTCAGCCCAGAAAGGACCAAAAAAAGGTAATTAAGACCCTTCATATAGAAAGAAGACATAAATACCTACAGAGTTGCTCCTAATTATTTTATTAAAACCACAGAAATGTGGAAATACTGTTCAGGGATGATCAGCATGAGACTTATTGCAAAGACAAGCAAGCAAACAAAAACCCAACAGAGGATGTCATTGACAGTTGACATATCCTACATCAACATTTCATGTTTCTCCTCTGCAAACCCAGAAGAATAAACTGTTGCTTGGTCATTTTCTTATCCTGAAGGAAAAGAAAGACAATTGTAATACCTCTTCCCTGACCTCTCAAGACAGTAAGAAATTACTTTTCCTTACTGAACTCAACTGCTCTTTCCAGCTGTTCTAATATTGAGAACAAGTGTTAGAGAGTTCTTTTACAGCTGATTTTTTTGGTATCACTGTCAACATAGAGATGATCAGGAGAATGTTTTTCTGAGAGAATTCTAGCTCTTGAGTCTGCTCAAAAGGCCAAATTGAAATCAGAAGATAATAGTTTATAATCTGAAAATAGTTTACTAGGCTAGACCAAAGTTTTACAGAATTACTCAGAGGTCTACTTAAACTTCAGAAAATCATGTTTCAGGTGTAAGCCATATCAGCCTCCCTCTCTTCCAATTCTTCTCCTCAGTAAGCTCTAAAGCATCCCTTTCCCACTACTTTAATTTTATATTTACCATTTTGTAAGATTCTAGATAGCCAAGTATTGCACAGTATATAAGGCCCAAACTTTCAGTTTACATATAAAAATTTGGATTTTGTAAACAACTCTATTAGTGGTGACATCACATTTTCATTAGCAGGCAAAGTTCCCTCTTGAAAACATACCACTGTTATCTATCAGGTAGACTCATCTTGTTCCAAGTACATACTGATAATGAGAACAAGTTAATTATTGCTAACACAGGGAAAACTTAATTATCATGTTTTACAGTAATTCCCTCCCCATTCATAGAATCATTAAGGTTGGAAAAGACCTCTAAGATCATCAAGTCCAACTGTCAACCCAACACTACCATAACCACTAGCTCATGTCCTGAAGTGTCATGTCTACACATTTTTTGAACACCTCCAGGGATGGTGACTCCATCACTTCTCTGGGTAGCCTGTTCCAGTGCCTTGAGGTTTTTTTTCTTTTTTTAGGAAGGAGTATCGCACTTTGGTTTGAGGGTTGGTCCATGCTACTGTGAAGCTTTCTTCACATATATGCAGAATGATGTTTACGCTGATTTTAAATTGTTTACAAATACATTACAAAAAGGATTGAATTGATCTTTTACTGAATACAGAAGATGCTGCTGTATTTGCAGTGCTTAATCATAGCCAAATGTGAGCCAGGAAATAATGTGAAATGATAATATGCCAAAGCTATTATTCTTTATAAGAAAAAATGAGAGGTTTCTTAGCATGACTAAATATACTCAAGCACTGCATTCATTCAGTGTATTTTTGTAAATAAAGTAATATTCATCTGCTACCAGATTTCCATTGCCAATCAAAACAGGAAAAAATTGTTAAAGGGAAGCATGGATAATCACTGATAAGAAATTATATAAAAATAAGGAACTAATTATCACTTTCCATATTTGAGCTTACAGCTTCACATACTGACATAATATTGACAACAATTCAGAGGAACTGTACTCCATTTCATGGGGTCTCTAGCACTATTATCTTTTGTGGTAAGAATTCTGTCTGGAATAGAGATTTTGCTTCTTAAAAAAGAGATTTGTAAGTGCTAATGGGTTCAAAGACATGTCACTCTATGCATGCATTTTTCATAACACAAAGGATTTTTCAAAAAATAAGATTTCAAAGACTCCCCTACAACCTAGCCAGACTCAAGGTTCATGGAAGAATGCTCCTCTACCCCAAGAGAGGACAGTCTTAGGCCCTGCATTCTGTATAGCTGCAAAGGAGGACAGATTGACAGCAAAAACCATGACCTATTCATAACACACCTACATAACACAGCATGAATAAATAGATGGGCTACTAGTAAGATGCCCATCTTTCCTCTCCTATAGCAATAAAAACTTAGCAGCTGCTAAACTTCCTCCTTTCTGAAGTCTCCTCCTTGAAAGTCTCATAATGATCAAACTAGCCCATCTCTTCAGAATGATCCAGCAGTGAGCACAGGTACATTTCCTCCGACTGATGGATTGAATTTGTAAGGACTAGAGGAACGATTAGATTTTAAGGAGTTTGACAGATGAGCGCCTGTGAAGGGCACATTGGCTACTTGCTTTAATAACAGGCACAGTTAATCTTTGGCTTTAAGAGGACATGATTTTTTTACAGATTTTGGTTATTATATTTTATTGTCTCTTGAATTTGGTACAGTATGTTTCAATTAACCTAGCAAAATAGCTTGAAAGCTCTGCCCAGCAGTAAGTGCCTGGATCTGAGTTGTATGGCAGACCATTTAGATGGTCCTCCTTACAAAAAAACATTGTTAACTGTGATATTAATTGTGAAGAAGGGTCATTTTGCTTCCTTCATTTTAGAGGCAGCTTTGTACAAGTGCAATCCCAGAAAAAGAATTCTTAATACAGCAAAAAAAATTACAGGAACATTCATAGAGGCAATGATTCACATATATGGCACTTGTTTTTATGGAGTCACTTTTCAGAACAGAATTGTATTTCATATTGTTAAAGAGAACTCAAGGACTGTGATCTACTAACTAAGCCATGGTGAGGATTTGACTGTCCTTTGTATTGATACCCTGTTTGAACTTGGACAAACCACTTACAGTCTTTGTCCTTCAGAGTATTCACTTTGAAGACAGGCAGAACTATTCACAGCTGCTCCACAAAGGTTTGGTAAACATTCATTCACGTCTGCAAAGCAGTTTGATGTCATTGCAAGAGAAATGACTGTAATCACCCTAAAAGTGTGAAGTATTTTTAGCTGAAGTACACACATTTCCACAGGACATACCTTCCTGAAAACCGAGCTTGATGAAATGAATACTAACCGTTGACATTCAATAAATCAGGAAGTCTATATGAATATTTAGTGGCAAAAATGTACCAGCAAAATCTTTGCAGCTGCTGATCTATCACTGTGCAGAGAATATCCAGCTAAGTTTAAAATCAACAAGTAATGAACATGATAGAATATATACCTTAGTAAAAGGACACTTCTCTTTTGTGTGAAGAATAGAAACAGAATTAAATATTTTTCAGTACATCCATTTTAATATACTCACATACTTTGCAATCTTAGTTACTAAAGCAGGAATTCAAGTATAGCTGCATTAGAGCAAATTATGTAAGGAAAGATGACTTTTAAATCATTAGCAAAAAATCTGTCAGTTTAATGAAAGGCCAGATAATTCAATATTATTATTTTTATTACTTTTTTAACCTTGTTAGCTTTTCTAAGGATAAAATACGCTGAACTTTCTGAAACCAGCTACTCAATTTCAGAAGATCCTAAGATTTTCTTTTGGCAGTCATTATAAGTCAGTCTGCCAACAGTAAAACCTAAATAAGCTCAGGAATTTTAAGGGCATTATGAGATGTCAAGCATTCTATACTTAATTGAGCTCAAATCCTTCCTAAAACTTAAACCAGTAATGTGTCCCAAACAGTAAAATATATCTGAATGTTTAATTAATCCTGGGTTTAACTAGGCCGTGGTGAAGACCTGCAACTAGATATTCACCTGCAACCATAGAAGACCCCACAGTGGAGAAGGTGGATGTGCTCAAAGGAGTCTGTGACCTTGTGGGAAATCTATGCTGGAGCAGGCTCCTGGAAGACCCTATGGACCCTTGGAGAGAACTGATGACAAAGCCCCATTTCCACTCCCCCTGCACCACTCCAAGGTAGGAGGCAGACCAAATTGGGTGTAGAGTTAAGCCCAGGGAAAAAGAGAGTGCTGGGAGGAAAGTGTTTTAAGATTTCAGTTTTATTTCTCATTATCCTACTCTGATTTGATTGGTAATAAATGAAATTAATTTTCCCAACTTCAGTCTGTTTTGCCCATGACAGTAATCCATGAATGATCTCCTCCCTGTCCTTAACTTGACCCATGACCCTTTTGTTATGATTTTTCTCCCCTGTCCAGTTGAGGAGGGGAGTGATACAGAGGCTTTGGTGGGCACCTGGTGTGATGCTTCTATGTAAAGGTGAAAGGACGAATGTTTGGCTGAAAGTCAAAAGCATTGGCCAATGAAAGAGAACTGCATTTTTACATCTTTCCTTCTGTAATTGAGTTTGGGCTTGTAACATCATCTAACCACTTCTGACAACATGCCAAAATTATAAGGCAAGGCCTTATAATGAATTGCTACAAAAATCATCCTTCATTTACTCAGCTCAATACCACAGCAACCATCAGTATGCAGAATATACCTCTCATTTTTAAGTTTTCCTACACAGTTGGGATAGCCTTGGTTGTTTCAACGAATATATAAATAAATAAATAATCAAGCCAAGGAAAAAACACAGCTTTTTCAAACACAAAGAGGTGTAGAATTGAAAGCTACATTCAAGCCACTGCCTGTGACCCTCATTGTTGCCTTCATATATTAAGGGAGCACAAAACACCTAGGAATCCTGTTATTCACATTATGACAAAAAACTCCTATACATGCTACAATATGCCATAGGCTACCCAGGTAAAAGAAGTCCTGGATGGAGAAATGTGTTTGGAATGACCATCCTGCCACCAAGTAATTGCAGTATGTACTACACAGGCAATCTCCAGAAGCCATCCTGAGCAGTAAGCATCTCAAAATTCTCTCAGTCAGGCTCCAGTCTGAAGCATGGAAGTAGGGCTCATTTTTCTTGTTTCTTCTGTTTGTTGTTCACCGATAAGAAAAATGCATCCATTTGCATCCCTAATTTTGATAATGAATCCCTAATTTTGATACTGTTGCTCATTCAGTACTACACCACCTACAGGAAACTACACTGATGAGAAGAAACACCTTCTAGTCATTTGGATTATTCTTCTCAGACTGGTTACATTTTTCCTTAAGCAAAAATGCTCCTTTCAAACCAGAAGTCTTATTTTAAAGAGCTTTTTTATACTTTCTATCATGGTTCTTGGAGCGGAAATATTTTCCTTACTACTTTGTCTCATACCAAAGAACTTTTTCATTGCTATCTTCATTCATTGACTATTCTTTGCTCGAAGTTTTTAAATAAGACTGCTCACTGATACACAGACTCTCCCCATATCTTTTTCTGAAATGTCTTTTGTTGTCTATGTGAATATATATAAAAAAATTCATTTGGAATTTACAGTACTATCTGCTTTGTTTTATGTATAATATGAAAATGCAGCAAGACAGAAAATGGAGTCAGCTTTTGTATCCTGAAAGCAAATAACTAAATTCTTAGATTAACAACAAAAATAGACCAAAAGATAAAACAAATATAGACTATAATAAGCCCTAAACCATGAAGCAAGACTAAGAAGTATAAAAGGAAATACATATTAAAAAATTGTTATCAGCTGAGAAAGTGATTGCATTGTGGTGTGATGAAAGAGAGAACTCACAGAAAACAGTTAAGTTTCTGATTTCAAACCCATTAAAGTCAATGGCATTGCTACCTATGAAATCAATCAGTACATAGCATGGCTATGTAATGAAACAACCTTCTAGGTGTAAAAGAGCACCTAAATCCCAAACTCCTGTATAAGGCTTCTAATTAGATTTCATTTTTATGACTTATACTGCAAGGAAGAAAATCACTATTTCATAACAGTACCAATACAGAAAGAAAATAAATGCCAGTTTGCATTTTCACATTTGTAATATTCAGAATGTATTTCATAACTATTATGAAAATTTATATTTACACTAAAGGAGCTTGGAGAAAAGATGCATAAATTGAGAACTTGCCCTACAGGTAGCTCTTCTCAAGCTTTCCTATCCTGCTACAGATCATAACCTCACTGTAAAGATCTGCCAGTCCTGAAAGTCTTTTGTGTTTCAGCCACTTGCAAATAACAAAATGCTGTAAAACTGCTTTTGTCCCTTGATACTTATTTATTTACCTGGCCAACGCACCTTCCCTTCCCTTCCCTTCCCTTCCCTTCCCTTCCCTTCCCTTCCCTTCCCTTCCCTTCCTGCAATTTTTGCACTGGATTTAGAGAAAAAAGTTATTTTAAAGGAAAATTAGACTGTCCAATAACACAGTGGTAACAAAAGACTACGTATGTTTAGTTCACTCTATTTCAGAGCATCATTCCAAACCTAAAGTACCTCCCAAAACTAAGTAGTTGCAGGGTTTTGGACATTTCACTAGAGTTGAAGCTTCTCAAATATTTAGAGCTAAGAAATGTCAAAATTCCTTTAAGATAGTCAGAAAAGTTCATTTTTTCAGCTTAGACTGATCTGCTTATTTTATATATTAATAGCAATTTTACTTTATGTAGAACCCATATTATTAATAACTGACCATCTTGAAGTAAATGGGACTGATTTTCAAAACTTAGGTGGCCACATATATTAACATACTATTTTTCTTTATGCTTTTAAAAAATATAAAGTCTTCAAATAAACCAGATTTTCAAGACAACAACATCATAACAGCAGGTAACCAAGATTCCAAACAAATTTCCTACCTTGGACATGCAATTGGAAAAATAAACATGGGTAGTTGATATATAGAAAGTAGAAATTACAGATACATCTTTATGTGCCATCCTTTGATAAAAACTGAAGGTTTCAAAGTGAATCAGAGGGAAGTTAATTTGCTTTAGTGATTATATCACAACACAGATATTTAACTACATGTTCATATTCTTTAAAGATTGCATGGGATCATACATGTCATCATGATAAGTCGTGATTTATAACCTTATTTCAGGACTTTGGATATTTCACAGGGGGAATATTGTGGTAATCAGACTGGCCAAATCTTTCCACCCAGAAATTTCAAAAGGAATAAAAGGTACAAATCCAACTTCACAGAGGATGGATGCAGGCATGAAAAGCAGAGCAGGAAGAAAAAAAAAAGAGCATAAATCTTTTTTCCACATTTTTTTCCTACTATTGCACGGGAAGGGCAGAGAAGAAGGGCTTCCTCATAAACTGGGTTTCTGAAAACACAAAGGAGACCATTGCAAAATAGCAGTAACGTCCTCTTCATATGCAGCACAGGGACAATGCTTTTGCATGCAACGGGTCTAAAACATTTTGCTTAGACTTCAGCTTCAGCATTATATACGTGCAAGGGTCAATGGATTTGCTGAAGAACTCAGGCTGAGCTGCACCTACAGATTGCCCCTCAGGTGCTTGCCATGAGGGCTCCCACAGGGCTACCCCAGGAAGGCAGCTGGGACACCTCCAAGCAGCCTCCCAGGAGACAGGGAAGGATTTTTGCTTGTGCTGCAGTGCGATGTGGGGGTGCTGGGAGGTCCTCAGCGTGCTCAGGAGGAAAACAGGCAGGCGAGGGCATTGAGCTGGTGACTAGGTGGATGGGGGAAGGAGACACTTTGGAGCAGTGTGACGCTGAGACACTTTGGGAGGGGTGGGGATGGTTGATGGTCCCTGAGGGAGGCTGCGTGTGTCTCTCTTAGCGAGCAGCTGCAGCTGCGCGGTGAGAGGAGAAACCCCAGGGCAGGGATCAGGCTGGTACCTCAGGGGAAAGCGCAGGAGGATTCAGAGGAATCGGGAGAGGTAAGAGCTGAGGTGATTTAGAGCAGAGAGAGGTCTGGTTTTGAGGGGAAAAGCTGATGCAACTTGGATGTGACAATGAGCGTTTTTTGAGGGAAAAGTTAAGGTAACTTGGAGGGGAGAGTTCATATTTTGGAGTGAAAAGCAGAGGTTACTGAAGAGGGGGCCTAGGTCACATTTGGGGGGAAAGCTGAGATAACTTAGAAGGAAAAATGAGGTTTCTGAGGGAGAAGCTGAGGTAACTTAGAACAAAGTGAGCTTTTTGAGGAAAATGCTGTGGAAACTTAGAGGGGGCTTCTTTGGGGAGTCTGAAGTATTTGTGACAAAATGAGCTTTTTGGAGGGAGAAGGTATGAAGTAACAGAAAAAAAAGTGAGCAGAGTTTAGGAAAAGTCTGAAATACTGTATAGGAGTGGGAAATATACTTTGAAGGGGAAACCTGGTGTAACTTAGAAGAAACAGTTCTTGAGGAAGATATGTGGTACCTCAGAGGGTACAGGCAGGAATTGTAGAGAGAAAACCTGAGGTTTCTTAAGGGAAAGGTATCAGCATTTGTAGGAGAAAGCTTGAGGTAACTGAGGGTACTGAGCAAGCAGCAGGTGAGGGCTTGTTCCCAGAGATTGGCTGCACAGAGCTCTTTGTCCTCTTGAAAGTCATGTTTGTCCCTGTTCCTCTCCTTTGTTCTTATTGGAGTGAGTGAGTTGGGCCTGGGCCTGTGACTGCATGGCTGTTTGTCCTGCTGGTAAGCTGCCAGTGTGACAGCCCCATACTTGAGATGTGTCCCCCAACCCAGAAGAGTTCCTGACAGGTGTTCACTAAGATGCATTTTCAGACCGTGTTCCATAAGTAGCAGCTATCCTACTCCACTTGGCCACAATCAAATTGCACTGCACATGTTATTTTACCTTTGCAACAGTCATTGCAGTGATGAGGCAGTTGTGTGTTTCACTAAAGGCTACCACATAGAAGCTCAAGGATCATGTGGGTTTTTTGTCCCCAAACTCGTGTCCTCAGTACAGATAGGGCCTGGGTGATGTTGCAGTACTACAGAGGAGGTCTGGTGGTAGGTAAGAGGCTGGTGGTATCACAGTGTCCCTGTGGGATGAGGGAGGTTTTCCAGTCCAAGTTTGGTGGTGTTGCATTCTACTAGGCATGACTTTGAAAAGTCAGGGTGTGGGTCTGTGGGTGGGTTTTGCTGAAAATGAGCTTTCAGTTGTAGAGAAAGAAAAACAGAGATGGTGCTGATCATTGAAAACCACCTGATCATTTAATACCAACTCAAGCTCCAGGCTACTATAAGAGGGAGGCAGTAAGTTGGATCACACCAAATTTGTTCAGTAACGATTTAACTTTTGTTGTGCCTCAAGAGAATAATCTGAGACTGTATTTACCCTCAGTTTTAAGTCAAACAGAAGTAAATTAATTTTTAATGTAAAATTAGCATTGCTCTTTCTAATGAGGCACTCCTAGAAATCCACTGCATTAAATATTCTCAAGCTTTCTCTGAAATACTCCTGAGAATGTGTAGAGTATCCTTTATTCATGCAGAAATTAAGTAGAAAATAAGCAGCAAGAACTTGTATAATAATCTGTGCAGAAAAAGCATCATCAGGAAAACAGCTTTTGTTTGCAATTTTGATACTTTTTCCTCTTCTGCCCAGCATTCTGGTCCTAAACACATAATCATGTAGGAAACAGCTGTAGGTTGTTCTGCCATTTACATAGGGGCATTTTCTCCTCCTGCATCAAAAACATGAACGAAAGGAGCATATTTGCCACAAAGACTGCAAGGAGGGCAGCAGTGTCAAAGGAATGATCCCAGTGCTTGGGGAAAAAGGACTAAGCCATTCCCTGGTGTGCTCTGGCTGGGCTCATGGAGGTCCCTCAATGTTGTTTGCAGCCATCTTTTTGCCAGTGGCTCTTAGAACGCTCATACCAGTTACAAAACAAATGTATTATTAATGCTGCCCAGTAGCACTCACGTGTTCAGGACAGGCAACGATGGGATGCCGGAGCAGTCGAGCTGGGGTTGGGGCCAGGCTGGTGTTGCAGGGCAGGACTGAGGCTCTGAGGCAGTGTGTGTCTGTCCTGGCTCCCTCTCAGCTAACACCAGTAGCTCCCAGCTGACATCTCCCCCAGCCTTGAGTCTGCATGGGGTTCCCTTGTTATCTTGATGGTTTGCTTCCTGGCTTGCTTTGGGTTTGGGTTTTTTTACCCTGTTAGTTCCCAGCAAAGTCTGACTGTGCTCACCCACTAGCTATTTAAAGTTACACTTTCCCATGGCCCCAGTAACTATTGGGAACAAAAAGGAGTACTGTTTGTTATGCAGCAATGGCTGAGGTTGGTTTTGTCCGAGCTCAGGGGCAAACTGGGTACCTGATGCTTGCCTGCTCCCTGGAAAACAATTTTTACCACAGCTAAAACCATCCCAAGTTGAGCCAAGCCTTGGCGTGTTCCGAGGCCCCACACCAGTGACAAGTTGCTTGCAATTGAAAAATGATACTAGGCTGTGTTCACTTGACCAAAGATCTCGCAAAATCTATTCTTTCTATGAGACCTTAAAAATACACTGTTGACATGTCCTGATAGCAGTGCTGCCACTTGTCAGCTTTTGTTTCTCTGCAGGGCCTGGGATTCTGTTTAAGCAGTGACATCAAAGTGCCCAGACATGATCCAAAAGCCATATCAGACAGTCTCTGCATGAAATAAATTTGTATTTGAGCAGAGGCACCAAAGGAAAGCAGGGACTCAGATGAATGCTGGTGAAAGGCATAGGAAACTCTCCCCAGCTTTACCAAGCAAGCTGCAATAAAAGAATAAAGGGCTGAGTCTCTTAATGTCCAATAGCAAACAAAACTCTACTAATTCTTTTCCCTTTCTAGGGCCTCATGTCTCTTCTCTTCCACACGCAGTATTTTGTTTTTAATGCAGTACTTCCACAGTTTGGCAAGTACTCAGAGAAAAGTAGAAATAGCATGTTAAAAAATGAGATTACATTGTGCCAAGGCAGAATCATACAGCAGCAGTGATAGTGTGACTCACTACAGTAGCTTTTTAAGAGCCTTAGGAGAGAGGGCTTGTCAGCAAGGATGGATGTTCTTAGGGTTTGTAATTCATCTGAATAATGGTTACCATAATTATAACTTTAACCAGGGAGATTATTGCATTGCTAGCATCACTGTGGTAACATGTTTCTTATTATTCTGACTAATCTTTAATTTCAATTGCAATAGATCTCAGGGGCCCAGCTGTGAGAGTCCATTAGCTAAAGCAGAGACAGACTTGCAAAATTAAATACCCTATGTCCTGAGGTATTTAAAACTACATGGCAGTAGTTCTTTTCAGGAAACAACTATATGGGTTCTGCAGTGGACTGAAAACAGACGAAAAAATATTAAGAAGTTATGGAAAAAGATAATATTTTTAAAATCATTATAAATTCACAACATTTTAGGCTAAGAAGCATGTTTTTAAAAAGATTGCATACTTTAAAATATGTATGTCTATTAAAATACACACATACTTCCCTGTCCTACAAATACTTATAGGAGTCCTTTCTACTTTTTGAGGTTTTTTTCCTGTCAATAGTGTCATACATTGTTGTTTTTTTTCAGAATTATCTTAATACACCTGTTATTTCCTCTATCACGCATGAATAATGCAGTTTTTCCATAGTCTAAATGAAATTATAGTCTACAATGTGTTGGGTAGTGCCAAGTCAGTATAGCAAATTAGATAATCCATCCCCTCGAGTCTGAATTACTTCGGTCACTTTGAAAATGTGACACAAAAACACAGGGAAGGCTGTACAATTCCATGTCCTTTACAAAAGCATTTGTAAACTGTAAATTTAAAAATTCCACATTATGTGCAATTAAGTTTCCAGTGCCTTAAAACCAAACCTCTTTTTGAAAGTACTTTTTACCAATTTTTGGATCACTTTGCCCCCACTTTCAGTACATCTGTGCTCTAGGGATCTATAAAGGAGACATTCCTGCTTATGTATGAGAGAAAGGGATTTTTATGAATATCAAACAAGCATAAGTTATGCAGAAACTCTATTAAAAACTCTGTTTGGCACTTTTACTTGCATTAGTAATATGAGAACTCTATTCAAATGAATTTTCAAAAAATGTTTTGGACCCCAATTCTCTCAACTCATTCCCATAGTTAATCTTAGTTTTCATTGCCCGAGGACAGCTAATATATTAGTATTAACACTACCTTCTTTATTACCTTGCATAGAGCTGCTTACATGTTCTCATGTGAATATATTTACACTTATTTGTACACATATGTGTGTCTTATCTCTGCGCACCACTGAAAAGAGCTGGGCCCCATTTTCTTGACTCACCCTTTAGATTTTTATAAGAACTGATAAGATCCATTGTCAGTCTTCTCCAGGCTAAACAGAGCCAGGTCTCTCAGCCTTTCCTCATAAGGGAGATGTTCCAAACCCTTAATCATTTTAGTAGCCCTCCCTTGGACTCTCTGCAGTAGTTCTCTGTGTCTCCTGAACTGGAGAACCCAGAACTGGACACAGTACCCCAAATGTGACCTTACTAGGGCAGAGTAGAGATGGAGGAGAATGTCCCTCAACCTACCGGTCATGCTTTTCTTAATGCACTCCAAGATATCACTGGCCTTCTTGGCCACAAGGGCACATTGCTATCTCATGGTCAAATTTACATGTTCTTCATTGTCATTATTCACAGAAATAATACTTTATTTTTTGTCATCACTTCACATTTTTCCTGGCATGTAAAAGAAGCTTTTGTATCTTTTTAGCCTACGCAAACTGTTGCTGACAAGCTTCTGGCATGATTTGGGAAGCTACATTAACAGATTACATTTTAAGAGCTGCTCCATATTGAAAATAATTAAAGACTGTCTGTATTTTACTACTGTATGAAGTAAGATTTATTATCTTTTCTTATCTTATGCCTTAACAGCAACTTGATCTTTCCAGTTATCCTATTATCCATAATTTCAGATGCATTACTGAAGTATTTGAGTTCCTATCATTTAGATGCACTAGCAAAAAATGCTTAAACCAAAAAGGAATCGAAGTACAAGAAGCAATAAAGGTCACTTCAGACTAGTATCTGGAAACCTCAGAAGAATTTAAGGATGGATTTAGAAAATACTCCATACATGTTTGGTTCGATACTGAGTAATCCCCATAGTGACGATTCATAACTCACAAGAAGTAGATGCTGAGCTGAATTATGTCCTCTATTACCTCCTTAGTTAGGAACACAGTTTATCTTTGCAACAGTTCTAATCCCAATTCTAATCTCTATCTTCAGCTTCCCATTTTAGATTTCTATATCTATTTAATAACATTAATATTCACAGATTAATTACATACTGATTATGATTATAATAATGCATTAAATAATCAGCTCACTGTTATAGGTCACTATATTTATTTGTAGTCAAAGCAGTTACTTTGAAACACATACTTCACAGTGTCTGTACAATACCAAAAAGGCAAAATTTCTTTTTTTTCTTAGTCCTCTGCTTGTTGTGTGAAACATTTTTTTCCTCAAGTAAGCAGAACCTTTTTCAAAATAGTCACTGTATTACTCATTGATTTATTTATTCCATTGTTGGTACATTTAAAATAAGCAGAAAGCAAAAAGGGATATTTTCTTATAAGTAATGAATTATTCAAGCAGTTAATGATGGAAACAATGACTTCATTGAAGCTACAGCTCTCTAAGGCAATACTAGGAAAAAAAATGCACTAAAACAGAGGCATCCTTTGAGTTAAGAACTGGAGCAGGTGCAGGCCTGTTGTCTGAGGGTTGTCACTACCCACTGAATGAACTGGCATGAGTAGGCAAAATTATTCATTCACACACTAGAAAAGGGCAATGGTGATATGAGTTAATCCACATATCACAAAGCCTAGGAATTGGATTTGGTTCTGTTGAAACAACCCTAGGCAAAGCAATGCCAAAGTGTGCATGTGGCATCATTTCTAAAACACTCACTTGAAAAGCTGTCCACAGTGAAGGGCATGCAGAAAGGGAATCCACACAGCCTTTAAGAGACTATTCACAGTATTTATATGAAGCTAAATCCAGTATGATGCTCCCTCAGCCTTTCCTCATAAGGGAGATGTTCCACTCCCTTCATCATCTTTGTGGCTCTGCGCTAGACTCTCTCAAGCAGTTCTGTGTCCTTCTTGACCTGAGGGGCCCAGAATATTCCAGATGTGGTCTCACCAGGGCAGAGTAGAGGGGGAGGAGAACCTCTCTCAACCTACTAACCACTTTTTTTAAACCAGCTTTTACTCTTGCTGTTCTCTCCTCCAAATTGCTGAGGGGTGAGGAAGAGTGAGTGAGCAACTGTGTGATGCTTAGCTGCTGGTTAACTCACAGCACCTCTACAAAATTAACTGGCTATGAAAGACCAGTTGGAGATTCAACAATCAGTGTATCCCTCTGTGGCAGTACAGGAGGACTGTACTAAAGAAAAAAAAATTTGCATATGGGACATGTTTCTAACATTTTTCTATAGCTTCTCTATGGGAAGTAGCAAATGTTTCATTGATTAGGACATTTAAAACCAGACTGGCTTTAACAAGAGAATATCATCACAGTGAAATGTTTGGCACTTTGACAATATAATTTTATATTTGTGTTTCTGTGACAGTTCTGATTCTGGAGTTCTACTAAATCACTGACAGCCATGGCAACATGATGGGAAAGGAGACAGAGCACCATGCTGTTGAAGCTGTGAAGCAGAGAGACTGTTGCTGCTTGAGTTGATTATAGCTGGTAAGAAAAGTGTTGTCACAGTAAAAATATGCTGACAGCCAGAAACAAACCATCTTTTTAGTCCCTTTAGGCCAGTCAGTTACATTGCTCATGACTGAAACACACTTACCATCTTGAAAAGAGCAGCACTGTTACCTTGAGTGTTTTGGACAAATTCTAACCAGGTTTGTTATTTTCTTTCTCCTTAATAACTGCCTTGGAAATTTCATTCTGTTTTAAACTATGTATGTCTTTGCCATGATTGAGGTCTTCACTTTACACTATATTGGATTATGTTTGTAATATATTTCCAAATCCTTCAAAATGAGAAATGTTACAGGGTAGCTGTTGTTTATCCTAGTCTCAATAGTGGTACAATTATTAAAAACTCCACTGTTTTATTGGAAGAAACAGGAAAACATTAAAAAAAAAATCATCAGCTGTTTCTTAACTCTACTGTGTATATTTGGGTTTTGTAGAATCTACTTTTATGCTTTTCACTGATTATAACCCAGTTAATTAATTTTTTTTTAATGAACTTCCTCTGCAGTTTGGTCTTTTCCAAAATTTGTGTGTTCCATATGCTTGGTTTGAACTGGAATGTATTCTGATCAGCATCAGTACCCACAATAGAGTGCTTAAAAAAACCCCCACACAAACAAAACCAGCCACAGAAAAACAAAGCCCATTCTCAGAAAACTCAGCACTTCATGATATGCATATACAAAGATTGTTCTAAACCTGCCTCTCTCACTGTAAGTTATCATAGATTCTGCTACTGAGAGAATACCAAATCTATTACTGCAAAAGAACATTTCCCACATCCCAGTAGAATATATGGGGTTTATTGTTCTAGGATTTTTATTTCCCTTTTTGATAGACAAGAGGGTGTTTCTTTTAAATCTATCTGTTCTCTAACTGTTTTTTTGTGTGCATATACTTTGTCTTCAGTATTAGCTAGTGAATTCATCATGTGTGTTCTTTCAACTGACAAGTGCCTTTCTTTTTCCTCAATATTCAGTATGATAAGGTTACCCACAAACAGTGATTTAAGATATGTGTATGCCTCTACCTACAAGTCTGCATGTGTCCCTCAAATCTATAGAAAATGAAGGAGACTGTAAAGTGCTGTAGGAGGACAGCAACATTTCAGATAGTCTCATACTCCAGAATAATATTCTATAGAACACTAAAATGACCTAAGGGCTGCAACAGAGAAGAGTTAAATCTAATCGAGAGCTCTGTTCTGAGAATATGGAGCAGGTATTAAATACAATATCAGATAAAGATATGTCTTAAAACCAGCAAGAACAAATACTCTGTTAAAATTGGATTTGAAACCTGTGCAGAGTTCTGACAATGCTCAGATGTTGTATCTATTAACAGGCCCATCCTGACATGGTTAACAAAAGCCTCAGTAATGCTCTGGTGTGTATCTCTTGCACTCCCCACTAAGGACTTCCCAGCAGAACATTAATTCTGCTAGAATGTACAGAAATGTACAGGGTTGTACCTGTAATAGCATGCTTAATCATGTAAATTAGAAAGAGTATATAGAGCTCAATAAGCATGAATTTTATGCTAAAAAAGGAATGAGTGAAAAGACTCCAGAATCAGATTAGGGGCTTACATGGCTGAGCAACAGGTTAGAAACAGTTTTCATCATGACCTGGAGGAGTGGCACAGAGAACAGAAACTGGTTAAAGCATGTGCGAAAACCAGTGTGTGTTCCAGGAGTTTTACAGAGTGAAACCGATGTAAGAAATAGGATTTCAAAACATGACTAAGAATGAAATAATCAGATCCAGGAAGGTTTAGGGAAAGAAAAGCAGGAAGCAAAACTAACCACAAGAATGTGAGATGAATGACAGGGTGACTGGTTAGTTGTGTGAGATGATAGAAAAGTGTCAAAGGAGATTTTGGAAGAAAAATTCAGGACAAAAGAACAGGCTAGGAGCAGAATTTCTCTGAAGATATCTCTTAGACAAGGGAGAAACAGGATATTGGGCAGACTAGATGGTGAGAGCTAAGGAAGTTTAATAGAGACTTGTTGGCATAGAAAATTTTAACAGGGACAAAACCCTTCAGTCAACACCCTGAGTAAAAGTGAATGGGAAGAGGATCCCCACAAGATGCAATTAAAGGGATAATCATCAAAACAGGACATAAATGACATAATAGAATTCAAAGGAGAGAAGCTCTCCATACAAAGTGGATTACAAAAGATAAAGAGAGATCAAGAGTACATGTCTAGGGAGAACAAACTCTTAGAGTTTAAAACAAAGAGATGATTAGCAACGCTTGTAGGGACAATGTCATTGATTAATCTGTGTCAGGCTGGAGTGGGTAGTACAGAAAATCAAAGATAGTGAAAAAAGATATCTCCAAAATATAACATGCTCTATAAGAAAGAATATATGCAACTACAACATTTACTGACTAGGCTGATGAAAAAATCAATAGAGCAGGTGGTCATTTCAGGGTGAGAAGTTGTGACTCACCTGACTTGAATGCCTGTATTTAGCAAGAAAAGTTCCCTTGAGTACATACAAAAAAATAGAAGTCTTACCAGTAGATTTTCTTTTAAATGTCTTGCAACCACAATGGGGGTATTGTTGATAGACCTCCCTAAAGCATTTTAACAACAGAGTATGAAGAGGTCCTTGTAACAGCAGGCAACAGTGGGAAAATGATAAGCAAAGGTAATTGGAATAAAATGTGAATAGGATGAGCTAGATTTGACCCACCCTGCCAAAGCAAATTACAATGAGCTGCAGCACTATATAAGAAGAAAAGCTGGGTGAAAGTCAGCTCTGATGCTTAAAAAACATTTAAGGAGAACAGGGTGGGGGGAAAGAAAAACAAAAGGTTTACATGATTATAAAAAAACCCCCAAATATAAAGTTTAAAAGAGAATCAGAACACCACCTACCCCTAAGCAGTTAAGGGAAAGGGAAAGCAAATCAGCTTAGTTTTAAATATGGTCTTAAGTATAAACTAGGTTAAAATTCATCCCATAATGATACATTTTGTTGGGTCACCTAAAAAGTATGGGTGCTCCTGTTTGACATCAGTCCTTTATCTCTGAAATGTTGCTTCTTTTGCACATGATGTACCAGTATGAGTGAAAAAACACAGGAAGACACCTCCTTTGTCAGGGGAGGTGATACATGTCATCATTACATTCAGATATAGCATAACACTAAGTAAGAAATCATTGCTGCTTATTATCTATGATGCAAATTTTGATACCTGCCACCAGCTTTATCTTGCTTGGTCTGTGATAAACAGTTTTTGCCCTGCATGAGACTTTATACGCTCTGAGGACATAAACCAGGTAAAACTTTAGATTCTATGTTTTGGTCCTCGGTTAAATGCAGCTGGGCTCTGGAAGAGAACTTTATATAGGAAAATAATTTAATGAAATCTGTGCCACAAGAGGTCTGGATGTACAGTAGATCAGGACTCAGGTGCTGTTTTCTGCTTCATAATGCTTGTGTTGTGTAGTCTTTGGTAATTACTTAATTTCTTTTTCCTTTTATTTATCTTACTTCATTTTCAACATAATCCATCTTGCCTATTTATACTACAAATAGCCTGGGGCAGAGAGTCTCTTTTATTATGTTTGTACAGATTCTAATAAAATGAGTTCCCAGTATCACTCCGAGTTTCTGGGTGCTACTTTAAGTAACCTCTATGAGAACTGCTGATAAGATTCTGACATTATAAAATGTGAATATGAATTCTGATTCAATACCAACCTCAAACCTTAACTTCTATTCACTGTGGATATTTTGCTGCCATTTCAGCCATTCCTTACTGGAAGTAGGAACTTCAAACAGAAACAGATGCAAAATAAATGTCATTATTTTTATTAGGATTTTTTCTCCTTCTGTCCTGAAGGAGCTTTAGGAAAAAAAAAGTTCTATGTGTGTATAGATAATGCACTGCTATTGAGCTCCCATGGTTCTCTGTTCAATTTTCAAACTCTTACAGATAAAAACTTAACTAGGTAGTTCCTTCCCCCTCCTCCCCCTGGTAATACCTCTAAGAATAAGAAAGGGTCACCCCAGAGCACTTGGCAAATAGACCCTTAGATGTCTGGTTTACTAGCCTGCGGCCTGGTGATAAGCAGCTAGATCCTTGCTTATAAACTGAGGATACATAAGAAGTGTGTTTCTTTGTAGTTCAGTTAAACTATGTTTTCATGGTTGTAACACAAAAACATATGCCTGCCCTCAGGCTTTTTATGCTTCTTCCACTGTGCTGGGGGGACTGATGATGTTTTTTGAATCTTCTTGGGAGCAGTGTGTTGGTTTTCAGTGACCAAAGCAATTGGTCTATGCACTTGAACTGATACCTTCAAAAGTCTCCCAGTTTAACCTGCCATGGTGACAAACACCTACATCTGCTAACCTGAGGGGTTCATATTTTTTTTCCCTTACAGAAAGTATATTTGACAAAACATTAGTTTGTGGCATCCAAAAAATTTATTATCTTGGATTAAATATAGCAAATTAATCTCAAAAAGGATATCAAGGACAAAGTATTCCCTGTTTTCATTGACAAAGCCAAAACACTGACTTTCCAATTCAAGAACTGTTTTTACTTCTAAAATTACTCCAATGTATAAATGAAAACAATCAAAGAAAAAAAATCTAAAAACGCAAGAAAGCAATTCAGCAGAAACATTTTTTATATATATAGCTAAACTATGAAAATCATGCCATGCTTAAAAATCCCCACTCCTCTTCACACACCACTGTGATAATAACTATACAGCAGCTGTTTGTTTATGATGAATTCTGGTTTGAGATAATAAGGTTCCTTGTGGCCCTTTTGGCCTGGCAATGGCCACTGGGTGGTGGACACTTGGTGGCCAGGCCTGGACATTGACAGCGGAGGGTCATTGGTCTGCAACTAGACTTTTCTTTTTTAGTGCCTTTTTTTTGCTAAATAGACCCTTTCTTCTGCCCCTTGGAGAGTCTTATTTATTTATTAGCTTCTTCTGAAGGAATAAAATTGAGTTTAAATTTAAGAACAATATCAAGGATAAAACAAAAGCAGATGTCCAATAATTATGCAGCCCACATATACCACCTTCTTGTGGGACACTCTAGTAGCAATGGTGCATGTCAGTGGCAAGAAGTGATTGGCTTAATGCCATAACCAAGCTGATTCTGTTTCATATGCATGGATAATCTGTGTCACAGAGCTCTGATGGCTTTTGCACAGTGCTTGCTTTCACCTGTTCTTTGTTCTGGAATTATTGTGATTCTTTTGTTCTTGATGTAGATTCTGAACTATAGTCATCTAGAGCACAGGCAGCCATAGTCAGCCACCAAACCTTCTCCAAGGAAGGTGCTGCTGCTTTGGAAAATTATTTAACTTATAATTTAAGAAGATAATCATAACAAAATAATGCAAGTAACAAAATAACTAACTCATCTTTCAAATTTACCATTCCAAGACTCTCAGCCCAACTTTTATATTCCTCAGACCCCTAGGCAATCCACCCTGTGCTGCCTGGATTTTAATCAGTTTGGATACTTTTGACTGGCAGCCTTATAAATGGGTAAAGATGTGAAAATATGTGAATACAAATATGAAAGGGCACCTTTCTTTAAATTAAAAAAGCTGGTGATAAGCTAGTGGTAGTGGAGGGTCAAAGTGAGTTCTCTGGAATGGCAGAAGGCAAGTGGGAAATTGAAACCGTGCGGTTTGTGTTTATGTAAACTGAGTCTTCACAGGAGGGTATTCAAGATTAGTGTCTGTAGCTGGAGAAGTCATAAATGAAAAGAAAAAATGTTTTTACAGCAATTTCGGTAATGAAAATGTACTTAGAATAGAGGATGGAAACATTAAAGGCAAGTACCTGGAACATCCATTTGGAGCAGGAATTTTGCTTATATTTTGCTGTATTTCCTCCCTCCCTCCACTCCTTTACATTGCTATATCAAAATTATTATTTTGTATGATTCCAGTTATCAGATATTATTTAACAGGAATGGATGTTCTTGACATGGATTTGAAAACAAATGAGTGGTTAAAAGTAAAAAAAAAAAAGTCCATGTATTACTTTGTAAAATACAAAGTGGCAACTTCTAATACAGATACCGCTTCCATTATAGCTTATTCATCTAGAAAGAAGTTATTTTTCTTTTCCCTACAGCATTTCATGAAGCAAATGTGTTTATTTTTCTATCACAGAACAAATTTACCATGAAAAAATTCAGAGTTCAAAAGTGATTTTTTTTTCTCAAGGATATACAATGGAGCACACAGACACCACTTCTTATCTTCTTGAGGCAGAAACTGTAAATTAGATTTTAACAAGCCAGATGCAGGCAATATCAATTTGTATAACAAGCTTTAACAATAAAAAAAAGAAAAAATATATCCTATGTAGTGTGGAGGTAGTGGTAGTTAATACTAAAGTAAATTAAGACTTATTAAGGTCATTTATGGTAAAACATTATTGCATGACTTGTACTGTATGTACAAATTTGAGATTACAAAATAATAGATTAGTGGTAATGATTATTGAAATAATAGTCTCTGGGGATTAAGAATCACAAAGCCTAACATGAAGTCTTCAGTGAAGCAAAGAGCTGTCACTTTCCAAAACCATTTACAAGTAAAATTTGCACCCTGGAGCCACTGACATGGGATGTCACCCAGGATTTGTAGTGCCCTCAGAGTCCTGATAATATGTAGCTCTGTTTTCTTATATGAAACAGCTAATGACAATAACATTTTAAAAATCATTACTTATCACCTAAATTAGTTAATTTATCAAAGAAGATGACTGGTGATGGTTAAACCCCTCAGAACTATCTTACTCATTTTAGAGTTTTTTTGCAATGTGTCTCTATTTTTAAGGCTGCTGAAATATAAATGGGAATGAGAAATAAATCAAGCAAGCAATAATACCCACAGCAGCTTAAAAGAAAGCAAAAAACTCATATCCATGGTCATGAAGTCCCCAAAAGTAGCTTCATAGATGTTGTGCAGATACATAAGTCAGTGTGGTACATACATAGCTTAGCTGTGTTCTGGTCTAACTCAACCCAGAGTCCCTGCTGGTTTTACTGTTTACTGCCTTTTAGTGGTAACATTTAAGGAATTTCTCTAAAACCCTTCTGTGGATACAAACGGCTTCGGAGTTTTCAATCCTGAAGGTCTGTTTTTCAATATTGTAGGTCTAAAAATCAGGTCTCTCTCATCAGTGTAAATATCTTTATAGATACTTAGTAAAGTGGGGTTTCTTTCAACCCTGCTCCCAGTGTAACTGTGGTGTGTTTGACAAAGAGGAAGAAGAATGTACTGTCTAGTCCCCAGCTATGAAAAAAGAGCTTTTAGAGGCTTGTAGCTAGTCTGACTTGCCCCAGAAAAACTAAGCCACACTGGTCTCCTTGAACTGGGAGGCACAACATGGCTTAAAGTAGAGGGAATTACAAGGGCCGTGTGTTCTTTGAGGAATCTATAGTAGTTCTGGATGTTAAAGAAATAATATTTTCTTTCATCATTCTGTCCTCACTTTGCAAACTTGCTGAGGTATGGATGTGATGGAATAATAAGGTGATACAGGGATGCATGAAAAGAGTTGCACAGTGGTATAATAATTTCAAAAGCTTTGCTAAATTTGTGTGTGTGTGTGCTTTATTTTAATGCTCTCTCACAAGTAACTAGCATGCTGTTACTACTTATGGATGAAATCATTTCATCATATGGCAGGGCACTGAAGATCCTGAGTAATAGATATGTCTTATGGTGCTCATTACTCTGCAGTAGTAAAATCACCAGCCATCAATCGGAAAAGAGAAATGATCACATCAAGAATAAAGTATCCCAGAGAGAGAATTAATGTCACAATAATTACACGGTTCACAGTGGAGGATGTGTGGTTATTAGCAGTTCTAGAGAAGCTAATTAAGCAAGTAAAAATTCTTTTTAAACCAGTTTAATCAAGAGAAAAGGCGTTCCCTTGGCTCTGAACAACTAACTAGCATACAAGGATTGAGAATTCAAGGGTACATCAAAAAGAAATCAAAGCTAGTAATTGTACTGTACTGAGATGGGCTGCCTACAATTTACAGAGTGCTAGCTAATGGAAATAGAATTAATCAAATGGTTCTCTTCAGCAAAACACAGCAAAGCAAGACTACTGTTCATTAAGGCTCGGTGCTTTGTTACAAAGCGCATACATATTTCTTTACCATGATTGACAACATTGTGCTTTTCCATCATATCAACAAAGTTATTTTGAGGCAACCTCTCTGCCTTGCCTGATTCACACAGAAATATCAAACTAAAGCAGGCAAGAATCTGCAATGGAATGGAGAGGGAAAAGGCACTTAAGCTCATACCAATCACCGGAACCAAATTCAAAATGAAACGTTGCAGTAAACAAAACCTTCTGAGAGATTTGCAGAGTGTCACGTAGTGTCACCACCCCACAACCCCTCCAACATACTGGTGATTCGCTACTGGGACCAGGAAAACACTGTCTGGCTCATGAATATCTGTCTGAATGCCAACACTGACTGTGCTTCATTGGGATTCAGGACGTGTAATGGAGTAACTGGAGTTTCCTTTTGCCCTAGCCTCTTAGCACACACAGAGATTGTGCCTCTCGAGCTACAATGATTCTCAGATACCTTACTCTATTTATTGTGAAACCAGAATCTGACTGGAGTCATAACTTTATTTCTTTTTAAAAGTGGGCAGTAGTTTGCCTAGCATGTAAGTTTGCTGTTAGATTCCATTTAAATAACCTCATGATTATATTCTAGAATGAGGTACAGACAGCACTCAGATTTTTTGTTATTCTGTTCTCATAATGTCAGGCAGTGTCTCATTATCACAGTCATAACAATTCAGTTCTGAAATTCATCACAGAATCTTTGCAGTTCTAATGCCTTAAATGATTTTTCAAAGCAGAATTGTGGGTTCTGTCTTTGCTGAATCTCAAAACCCTACAAATGCAAACTGATCATTGCTAAAGAATAAACACTAAATGAGCTTAATGACTTAAGAGCATCTTTAGGATTATGCACTTTGGCAATTCAAGATTCATATACAATGAAATTTAACTGATACAGTATACTTCAAGAATATATATATTCTTACATATAGTTCAAAATGCATGAAATTGTCAGAATATTACACAGAGTTAATAAATTTTCCTATGCTTAGCAATAAAAAAAAAAAAAAAAGATAAATCAGAAAGATGGATTCAAAACTAGATAGGATTTTGTATATAAGTGAATAGTGATGAAATGCAAAATGACATGAAGTTTTAAAGATGTTACTAGGCAGTGGGTGGATGATACACGTCTATAAAAAGAGATCAGATTCAGAAGGAATATATGACAGAACTTTCTGGTTTGGAGAGAAGCCACATGCGTGTGCAACAGAGTTGTGCAAGTAATTAATAGAGATACTTATATTAAGCTTTATAAACCAATACTGGTTAACCAAAGTATCTACAGTGGGCTCATGTTATCAGACTATAAGCATCTAAAAACTAATATTCTAGTTTAGAATTTAGACTATTCTAGTCTCATCCAGTTTTTCAGGTTCTCTTTAAAATCAGTGAAGGAGGGATAATGATTCACTGCATTCTATCATAGGTTTATATTCTCCTGTGGAAACCCATCTCTTTATTGGCCACAGAGGGAGCTAATGGCTTGGCCAAGTCATTCAAGTTAAATGGCATGTAGCCTAGTCAAATAAAAAGCAGATGAAATAAAAAAAAAAAGCTTTAAAAAGGAAAATAAAATGAAGAAAACTAAAACCCAGCAATGAGGTGATACCCCAGTCCACATAATAAATAATGGAAGAAAAAAAATACGCAACCTGATGTCATTTAAAAAAATATTACAATTATTTTTAGCATTTTCTTAAAGAGTAAGCATTCAAGTCAAGTGTCTGAGAGATATCTAACTACATATCTTACTGTAAAGCTTGCCCAGTGATATTGTTGGTTTGTGCATGATTTCAGATATACTGCCAGTGCATTCATATATAGCTGAAAGTGTATTTTATGCTGTACATTTTGGTACTGGCAAGCAACTGATCTTTTCAAATGTTACCCTGTTTCCTTTCTTTTTGTCCCTGTTCTACAAGGGCCTGTAGTGAAAAGGAATTTTTTAATTTATTTTCAATTTGGGTCAATGCCATATATCTCCTCTTGCTTAGAAAACAATGAGTGTGACTCACCAAAAAACTTGCAAAGATGTCATTATATAGTCAGTTGATTAACAAATATCAAAATAAACCTTCTACTGAATATCTCAGAGGCATATTCTAATGAACTTTATCTTTTAAAGACATTGATAAGTAAGTTACTGACGAAATAGTTCCTGCAGTGTAAGGAACGTGATACAGTAGCTAATGTTCAGTTAATCAGTTTCCTTAGACATTCTAGATGCTTACACAACATGTTATGTAGGAGTTTGTTGTTGTAATTAGTTATCAATCAATATTGGTAATGTACTTTATGATAGCCACCAAAAATTAGATTTTCCTGGCAACAAGAAAGCTAATCTACTCATGTATTTCTTTGTACTGTAAATATGCATCTATGTTCTTGTCTCATTGTTTTGAAAGATGCATGTATGATTCTTATAAATACTGCCAATAGGACTTTCTAGCAGCCAAATCATGTCAATTGATAATGGTGAACTTGAGCAGAATTACTCTGAGCAACCTGATATTTCCTTTGTATGAGGTTTCAAGAAAGTTTTCACTTTGATTCATGACAAAAGCTAGAAAAATGGAAAGCAAATTACTTTTAAAGCATATTACAGAACACTGAGAATATATCAGACAATATAACAGAACAATAACAAAATCTTAACATTTTAATAACTACTTTGGCAGTTGCATTTATTCATTCCTCTGAGTGATGGCAGTTGACCTACAGCACTATAGTGGAAGAGCAGGTCCCCCTAACACCTGTATAAGATCATGCGGCCATCGTCTCATGGATTACTTTGGTTTTGGACTTGATTTGTTTTTTGTTGCAGTTTTTTTTATTTTTTTTTTTTTAGCCTACACTTTGATAAAGAGAGAGGGATTGGTCTCTTAGTTTTCCCATTCCCTTTGTCACTGGTGGCATAAACTGTAATGAAACAATAAATTAAAACAATAAATAAATTAAAGACGTGGAACGTGGATTAGACATAGATTTTGACTTGGTGCCCTTTGTAGTGCTCAAGAACATCCAGAATTCTGCTGCACAATTTATTCTTGTGGCTTGTTCCCATTTTGACATAAGCCTTTATTTTCTCTCTCTTTTCTGATTCCTTTTCTTCTGTCACATCAAATACAAGTCTTTACTATCTCTGAGCATGATGCCAGCCAAAAAAACCCATCAACAAAAAAGTCCTTGACAGTCATTATCATGCTGTTGTGCGAAGTCTACTGCTTAGCACACTGACAATATTAGATCATAATTTCCTTTAACTGTCTCTGTTTGCTTATATCCATCTAGTTGTCTTTTGCCCTGGAATTAATTTGAAAGCCCTTCAGAGATATTTGAAGAGCAGTAAAGTTCAGCCATGGGCATTACAGTAATGAAATTAATAACTATTAAAAATTAATTTCTAGAATCAAATAGATAGCTTGAGACTATGAGATGGGATTTTAGATCTAGGTGGAATTACAACACTTACAGTACTACTGATAAAGCAATATTGATTGTGGAAAAGCTGTGAAGACTGTACACATTTTATAGAAATGTACATAAAATTAATTCTAGTCTTCTTTCCCTTTCTTTGGGCTTATTCAGCAGTAGTGTTGTAAATAAAAAAAAAATAATCTTGAAATTAAAGCACTTAAGCATGTGTTAAACTTCAGACTTCTGGCTAGAATTGTGCTTAAATCATCATATAACTGAGCAAGTTCCCTGTGTAACAACAAGATGTAACCACAGTGAGAACTATTCAAATAGACAGAAGCAAACAAAAGCACAGTACATTTGGGTTTGGGTTTTTTTCCCATTAAAACTAATATCCCAAAGTCCTCTTTTTCAAGATATTTATTAACATTGATATATTTTATTAGAATATATCAAAACTACACTTGGATTTGCACAGCAATGTGGTTGGAATCTATGAATCTGTACAGGCAAAGTTGTGTTCCAGAGCAGCTGAAGCTACTTTTAACATCTTTTCTAACCTTTGTGAGTCTGGCCTCAGAGATGTAATGAGCAGTGAAGATATGCAGTCTTAGCATAGTTGATGAAAAACGTTTGCTGCTCTGAAAGTCATATTTTGCATGTTTTGTGCCTGAAACTGGATACAGCACTTTTTCTATTTGTGGCTTCTTTATAAGAATAATTAGCATTACAAAGGCAGTAACTATTCAGTCACAAAGCTGTTCCTCATAAATGTTTTCAGTTCATAGCAATAACAGTTCTTATTTGAAAAGAATTCTCCAATGATACTTCAATTAAGTTGAATACTGCAACTAGGAAAAGTTCCATTTTTATACAAGAAGACCGAATTGCAATTTAGACTTCTTCACTGTTGAATGTAATGTGTTATCTGAAGAGTTTGTTCTGTGAAGCTTAAGACTTTACAAGTATTAATCTTTTCCATTTGTTTCCATGTCTGACACAATATTATTTGGGTTCAAAAAGCCATGCTCCATCTTTAATACACTTGTAAAACATGCTTTAAGATTTGAAATGGATTTGGTATTACATACTTGCTTAACTGTCAAAAGCTCTTATACTGGTGAAAATATATTTTTACAACAATAGAGAGCTGATTGAAGTTGATTTTTAATATTTTGGTGGAGCAAAAGATATAGGAAGAATCCTTTCATGCTTTCCAGTCAGTGCCAGCAGGCATTAAAAAAATGCAGAATAGTTTTAACACCCATTGAAGACCCTGAGAGATAAGATTGCTTAGCCTCATGAGAAGAACCCACAGCTGGATTCTCTAGTCTCATTACTTTCTTTTTATTCCTTCCCAGGTTACTGCTCAATGAATACCTGATCTTCTTTTGGCATTTTTAGTCCATGTCTTCAAAAATTATTAGAATCAAGTCTCTCGTACTTCTTCAGAATAATGTAGACATTGTACTATGTTTGTTCTGTTTACAAGACAGGATTAATGAAAGATAACTGCAGTTATTCCCAGCTTTATTAAAAAGAATTATTTTGGGGTTTTTTTGTTGTTGTTGTTTGCTTGTTTAGGGGTTTTTTTTTGTAAGTGGGAAGAGAGTGGATTCATCTAATCTTCATTGGGATTTCATATCTAAAATTGTTGAGAACATTGTCATGTCTTTTGCTTTCCTGCTTCTATTAATTTTTTATTTATAGTGCAAATTTACATATTTGTTCCTAAGATGATGAGAGTGTAGCATGTAAAAAGAAAATGCAGGCTCAGCTGAGTGCTCATGTGGAAAAAAATAAAATAAAGAGGTTATTTTATGATGGAATATCATTGTTCCAAAGCCTAGCACAATTAGACTGTAAAAAGTACATTTTACAGATTCCATACTTCCTGAGAAGAAGGAAAAAAAGTGAGCAGTAATGGTACTTATTTGAAAAAACATAACTGAAAAATCTAACCATCAACTGGTTTTCCATATATTTCAAAATCAATTCATAATTAAGCTGAGCAAAACATACTTTCTGAGGAGAATAACCTCAGAATAACCTCAGCTTAAGAGAACTGGACATTAAAATCAGACATCAAATGAGATTAAAAAAAAAAATCACAAGTCCACCTAGTTCTACAGAGTAATTTTAAAACAGCAGGGAGTAGACCCTTTGGATTCTTTGTGGAAAGTATTTCCCTTGTGCTTTTTGTAAAACTGCTGCTAATTTCTTGAGAAAATTTAAAACAAAGCCTGACTTAATAATCAGGACTTTATATACTTTCAAGAGCCTTGAGAATAACAAAAGACACCTGAATATCAATTTGTTCTCCTATAGTTTGTCTCTTAAAACATATATAGATACTGCTCTTATTCATCAGAGGAAAATATTACCTTTGCTATATCATTGTCACTGCAAATATAGTTTAAAAGATCAAATGGAAATATAAACACATTTTTCTGATTCCAAAGGCCTAAATCCAGATATTAAAAAATGCAACATTTGTCTTAGTAGCCCTATTTTGAGAATTGATGAGGCTATTAAAAAAACCCAGATAATCTTAAGCCTTTCAAGTATTATCTAGTGAAATCCTACTGAGGAGAGGAGTGATAGAGCAGCTTGGTGAGCACCCTGTGTCCAGCCATACTATCCCACTTGGTTTTCCCTGCTGTTGACTGGCCATTCCCAGAACCACTCACCACTAGAATTGCCACAGAATTTCTCAAGTTTATTTGGTTTTGATTCTAGATACTTATTCCAAGTGAAGTAATTAAAACCTATGGAAGAGAAAATGTAGAAGAGATGCATTTTTTTCTTTTCAATAGCAACACAGTGAAATTAAGATTTTTGACATTATGTGAACTCCTTGTGTCAGCATCTGAATCAATACTTTCCTCAGCATCAGAAGAAGATTGTTAATTATACTTGTCAATTGGTGTGGGAATCAGGGAAACATTATCTCTATGAATGCTTGTCACTGTGGATAGTAGGTCATGGCAAGATACATTACAAGACAAACAACACAGAATTACCATCTGTAAGTCAAGAGTATTCCATCAGATTTAAAACAGCATCACTGCTGGATGATCCTGGATGCAGGAAATTCTTTTTTTGTTGTTGTTGTTATTCCTCATCTCTGCAAAGCTCTGAACTTTCACTGAGAGGTATGTGGAGCTTAGTTTTTTTCAGTAATCTGTATTCATTCAGAAGAGCATAAAATCCATCACTGCAGAGCTGATTCACTTGGGGTACTGTTCAAAAGCACAGAATAAATCTATTCACACAAATATTATTGGGGTTAAAAATACGAGCAGACATAAAGGTGCACATCTCCAGAATGAGAAAGTAGACTTAAAGTAGATAACATAAAGATATCTAAGTACTGGTAAATTACTTGTTTCCTGATTCACACTTTCCAGATTCTCATCTAAATTGCTTTTTATCTCTCCTTTTGTCTCATCTCACCTTAGAGAGGGAAATCCTATGCACAAATTGTAGGGTTATGCTTTGAA
>VYZX01020491.1:3719-29886 GCA_013401335.1 Brachypteracias leptosomus | reverse complement strand
AAGCAGGTATCTCAAGCAGGCACTCTGAATATGTCCATAGTTTACCTGGATCTACTGAGCAAGTGAAGCCTCCAAACCTGCTTTGTTAGAGATGGTTATGTTTGTTCAATTCACAGTGTGCCAAGGAACAGATATATCTCTTTCAGCCTTCCAATGCACAGAAGAAATATTCATCAAATGACTGCTTTTTGTTGTGTTTTTTCTTAACCTTGCTGTTTGTTTTTATTACCAGTAATTTGTGATAGCCTGCTTTTAAATATTATGTATCCATACTATTAGCAACTTAAATTTCATTACTACCTTTGGCCTGCTTAATCAGCCGTCTGCACTGTCTTAGCTGTTCACATGTACTCATGAGCATTGATTTTCATCTTTTTTTTAAGAGAAAATGGTCCAATGAGATGTCTTTGAGTTTTCATTAGCACTCCCAACTTTGTTTCCAACTGACTGTGTCAACAATATCAGGTTTGGGCAACTGGCAGTCTAACAGGGTCAATTATATGTCTTAGTGTTTTGTGACATACTTTGTTTGCAAAAGACAAACATAACCAAAATAACCCAAACACCACAGACAACTTCCAACTTTTAGCTCAGTTATTATTTCCTTGTTTTTTCTTATTATTAGGTTCAACACTAAATTGTTTCCTGTTGACTGTAAAATGCATTGTTATTGTCTGTTACCTTTAGATAGTGTGAACATACACAACATTAGCAACTGCCATTATTGTATCCATTCTAAAATATAATAAACAAACTCAAATGTAGTATCTTCTTGCCGTGCCCAGGGGAAAAGATTTCCTATCAGCAAAATTATGCAGAATTTATGAAAAAAGAATATTGCCTTTTCAAGTAATAACTGTTTTATCAAGTTCTAAGTTGCAGAAAAATCACATGAACTGTAAAAGACATTTTTATTAACATGTATCAACAATTTGTCAACACCTCTACTCCTATAAATCCTTATCTTTTCAATAATAATTCTTACTCTAACCATTAAAATTTGCCATGCTACCTGCATAATATTTATTTATTGTTGGAGGGAAGTACTCACCATCCAATAAAGTTTCACTACGTATTTTCCATAGCTATTGTACAGTGGCATGTGTCCCTTGGTAGCTTTACATAAGGCATAAATGTGTTCCCATGGTTTCCAAAAAAGTGTAGAAGTTCCATTAGCCAAGGTCTTTTCATTATACATCCTCCATACTGCATAGATTTCACTTATAATCCATCTCATCAGCTGGAAACACAGGAAAAAATTTTTTCTACTTATATATTTTAGAAAAATAAAATCAAGTTATGATCAAAAATTTTTAAAAATCATGTTTTAAATGAAGAAGAAACATGCAAGTATAGCTATGCTTTCATGCAAAAATTAATCTTGTACAACTTTTCTTAAAATCTTCATAAGATCTACCTACAATAATATAAAACTTCATGAAACTAAGTAAAGGCACAATATGAATTATAATGTTCATCACTAAAGAAAAACATTATTTCAAAACAGATGTTATATCATAGGACTTGTGAACTGTCACTTCTTAATTGTTTATTATTAGATATAACTGCTAACACTCAGTATTGGCTTTTATACTTGGTATTTGTACTCAGTAAAAAACAATCCTAAACCACTAAAAGTATTTAATAAAACTTAAAATAGAAGATTCATCTTATCATACTTCAGTGCGTGTATTTTTCTAACAGGCAGATTTCTGATGTGTGCTATAGTTTCAGAACTATTACTAGATTGTTACAGAGATTTATATAACCAAGAATGAGAAAAAGCTTTTACTACAAGAAACTTGCCCTAAAATGAATTAGTTATTCTGTAGACAGTAAAATTCACATGATATGTTTTCTGTTGGCTTCCTCCCATACAGTCTCTCTGCTGATGATTTCTGAATTTGCATTGAACGGAACAGAAATTATGCAGTAATATTACATGTGTTAAAGCACTCACATGCCTTGGTTCTACTGCTCTATATTTTTCCCTGATCTGTAGAAATTCAGCATTCATTCAATGCTGGAGAGAAGAAAAAGACTGGCTGGGTGACAGACATTAGTACATACATGCAGGAGAACTAAGAACAAGATTTTAGGAAAGCTTGAATGAAAAATAAAAATCCTTTCTAAGACAACTTTTATTTGCTATTATTATTATTACCCCATAATAATCTTCATAGACTGCATATTTTTTTAAAAACAACCAAAACCAACATTGGAAAATCTCTTACCATAATTTTATTTTTTCAAATTCTAAAAATGATATAAACTAGTTATACAAATCTAGATGATTACTTGTCATTTTATTCCTATCATTCTTTTTCACTTAAAAAAAAAATCACAATTTATTTCTTCATGGTAGAAATATGGAATGAAATCCTAGAAGTCAAACAGACTTAAGAAGAATGAAAGATAAAGATTTCATAAAGGGACATTAATGCTTTTCTGCCTACCTCACTACAAAATACATGCTCATTTGCTGAAAAAAGGTCAAATGAGGTTTCATTTTGGACAACCACAGGAACCTAGGAGAAAGTAAATTAGTTAAGTCCACAGCTAAATTATCTGGAAAAAATTAAATGAACACTAATTTTTAACAGTAGTGACATAAAAACAACAGACATTTTGCAAACATTCTTTAGACATTTGCAAGATAAAGGTGATCAGTAGCTGCTTTGGTAATTCTTAATAAAAATGTTTTGAAATTCAGAATTTGAAAAAAAAATTAATTAAAAATCATTATTTTTACCAGGAGATTTAAAGAGTATCAAATGAAATAATTAGGCAAGTAAATTGAGCTTCCCTCGATTTAGTCATAATGTTTGCAGTTCTGCATTTAAATCATGATCATAACACTGTCTCATACTTTGAGATTTCGTTGGCCCCCAAACAAGATTGAAGGTGATTTGTTTCCTCATGGTCAGTTAGAAAGAGCTATTGTCAGTATGAACACTGAATTTATCAAACCTTTGACTCTATTATAAAGTTTTGATGACTACTACTTGTTTATACAGTCCATTTTCTTTTTTGAAACTGTTTAGAAATAACATACTGGGATTGTAGTTTATTGAACTAAATATATCTGTGCCTCTTATCACATACTGGTGATCATTGTTTGATTCTTTGCTTACCACACTAAATAGGCTTATTTAGACTTTCTTTTATAGTTACTAATAGATTAGGTAGCAACATATATCATCATTAATAACCTTCATTTGACATTTGCATTCATTTTTAACAACTTACAAAATTTCTAGCAATCAGAGCTTCTTGGTTCAAAAAACATTGGACCAAAACAAGCATCAAAGTTTTAATCAGGTCTTAAAGAAAGCAAATGTTTTCTTCATAGTGCTCTAAAGATAGCTTTAAAAAAACCTATTTATAATACAGATATACGTTTCCATGGCTTTCTGGGCTGCCAGCTCTCTTGCTCTCATCTTTCAGATACTTCTAGACAGTTTATGCATTTTGGCAGCATTTCTCTTCCAATCTTTTGGTCTTGTCAATTACTCCCCTGACCTCCTCCTCTCCTTCCTCCATTAAAAATTAAACTTGGACCTGTTTAGTGTCTAGTTAATAAAAAATGGAACTGACAAGCTGACAAAAGGAAAACTGACAAGCCTGAAAAAGCTGGAAGGGTGGTCGAAGTGTTTTAAAACTTCAGTAATTCATCTGAAGCAAAAACATTTTAAAATTTAGATTAGCAACAGCATTGGAGAACACTAACCTTTGAAATGGTAGGCTCTTTATTTTCTTTGCAATTACTTTTAAAAATAAACTGAATAAAAACTTTTGCATAATTTTAAAATGTTATGGTTACCTTCCAGACAAGTACTGTCAAAGATGTGCACATGCTCTGGAGAAAAACTGGAGAAATATAATAGTTGAAGAAAAGTACTACATTTCTGGTAAAGCTAATTTATGGTTGCAAGATAGGTATTTACTTCAGATACCTGCTCAAGGGAAGTCTTAGATGGAACAAACAGAACCTGTTTTACCATGACACCGATTTTTAAGTGAGAAAACAAGAACACAAAGAAAAACAGAAAGGTGTCTCTCTGTCCAAATGTCTTCTAAATAAATGTGAAGTAAAAAAGCAGAGCAGACTTGGGAGGATACACTGCCATGATGTTTTGCACCAGGAGGTGCAGGTCTACGGCGAGCCGGGTAAGGAAGGCACTCAGACTCCACAGAGTACCACTTAAAATGCTACCATTAGAGTTAATGACAAAGAAAGGGATTAGTATAGATAAACTTATGTCCTTTTAGACAGTGGGAAACCCAAGTTGTGCAGCATCAGACAGGCCTCTGATCCACATGCAGCATTCTGTGCAGACCCCATCCATAGACAGGATTACCCCATTTCGGTATTATTGAGCTATGATAGGATTTGAGCTACTACAGGATTTTCTTAGGAAACAACTCCATTCATCATTTCTACTGTAAAATAGAATGGATGCTCACATAAGAACTTCCTGCTGCAGCCAGATAAAGGCACAGAGACATGGGTGTAACTGCAGGTAACAAGTGGGAGCTGCCTGAAGGCTCCTCCCTTACCAAGAGCTGCCTGAGCTTATCCAGTGACCAGGGATCACTCCCAGCATCATGCAGGCCTCAAGGAGAAGCCACGTGTGCTGCACCAGTTAGTGCATCACTGACTCCTTGGTGCACAACAGTCTCCAGGACAGAATGACTATGCACGGTCAAGTCGGTTTTATCCGTTGAACTAATTTCCTCAACTAATTTTCCTCTACTTGTGACATAGCTAGGCAAGTAGCATTTTTTCATTATGGCCTTGCTTGTTTCTTACCTTATCTGTTAAAAACTCATGTGGACGTTTCCATGAATGCACTTTTAAGGATGCTGGCAACTGTAGTTTCCCTTCAGGATCCTCAAAGACATGCTACATAAAATATGCATGAACAAAAATGGAACATTTTTAAATTAATTACAGTATTTTATTTTCCACAAGATTTAAAGTAATGTATTGTTTATATGATAATTCACTTAAGGGGAAAAATAGCATAAAAAGGAACTCACAATATCTATAACCAAACTAAAAGAATGCAAAGCCCAAAACAAAGATTCCAGCACAAAAGCTGCTCATATAATTCTGAGAGGTCTATGTGGTCTGCACTGTCTAAATAAGTCTATAGGAAATGTGGTTTGTTTTTTTTTCTTTTCGAACTTCTAGAAAATTTCAAAAAAAAATGTTTAACCTTTTAAGTCGGGCACTCTTCTACCAAGTTGTTTTTAAGTACTTTTTCTGACTTATTTATAAAGCTTTTTAAATTGAAGATTGAAAGTAAATATCTAGATACAACCAAAGGAGGTTCCACACATTTAAAACTGCTCTAGAAACCAAAGAGAGCTATAATTATACAGAATCCCGAATTAGCTCATGTAATTTTCAGACCTTCACTTTCAAAGTGATACCTATCCTCCATGTGAACGGAAGGCATCAGGATATACGATACCTGTTTACTTAATAGCACAATACAGGATGAAGAGATGCCTCTGATACTGCTCATGCTGACTGAGAAACTCATCAGTTACATGGTTAATGCCTTTTATTCGTGCCTGGAATTTTAAATAGCTTTTAGGCATATTATACATTTCTGTGTGCTTCACAGTCCACAATGTACTCTATTTGTCTTCTACAGACCAAACAAGAAAGAGTGTCTGGGAAGGAAAAACTAAGATACTTCAAGCACTTAAGTTAAAGGAAGGCAAGAGAAAATACATTACAAAGGTATAAAAATCAAACATAATCCAAAGCCTTCAAAGTAGTAATTTTCCTGCATTTTTTTATTTGTTTCATTGTGTAAGTTGCTTCAACATATCAATCTGCAATGAACCATTTCAAGTACTTGAAGGGAGAATGAAAAGTTGGGAGAAAAAAAAAAAGAGCCTTTTTGAAATATTTTTCTGAAGGCTTAAAGGAAGCCTTGTAGCCTGGACCATACAGAACTGTATTAACAGAGTTTATATTCTGCTTTCAGAGACATCCAACACTGACTACACAGTGTAACAGGAAAGTTTAGCACTTAAACACTAGATGCACCTGAAAAAGGAGACAAGTGAGAATGACATAACACTACACAAAGAAACTCTAAAAAAACCTGAAAGATATACCTTTCTTTACTTACATTTGCAAAAATACTTTGAAGAAGGACATTGTAGGTTTGGCTAAATTTGGCTGACAAAATCAAGTTTAACTGATCTTTTACTTAAGGGGGGTATAAGAGACAACTGCCAGGTCTCAGAAGTTCATGCTCTAAGCACAGGAGTCGCAAACATAAGTTCTACAGGAAGGACAGGCAAGAAGCAGGCACAAGAGAAACAGATAAGGTCAAATGCACAAATTTCAGCAGCACACTGCTCTGCTCTAACACAGGCTTTATTGTGTAGGGCTGATTGGTAAAATAGCTTTAGTGTTACAAGGAAAGAGATCACTTCTGATTGATTTATTTTCTCACACAAGAGAATGGGATTGGTTACATCTGTGTCCTAAGCGTACCCAAAAGATATTGGATGCCATCACTAATTCAATTTCTAGCTGAAATTGAAAGTTGAATTCTGGCTAGTTGCTTGGATCAAGAGAGGCCACATTAGAAAATTCTTTAAATCTGTAAATTCATCTGCTGTGACTCATGTATTAACTCCTTTAACATGTAAAAAGAGCAATGTTTCATATAGCTTTTGGCTGGAGAACTGAATGGTCCAGTAAACATCTCAGAATGTGAAAAAAAGAAGACAGACTTTCAGTTACAATTATTTCAACATTTTATCTATTATAATAATGTCTGAGGGACCTAACAGATTAGTGCAAGATTTTTCAGCCCAAAGAAACCAACTGTGGTAATGGAACAGAAGACAGACACAGAGGAAAACTATTTACCTGTCAAGTTAATGGCAGCATTCAATATAGAACCTATACCTTCTCTCAAAAGTACTTTGGCCCATAGATGTACAATATATTTAAGTTTGGGATAAGAAAACAATAGCAATCTACAAACACATACGCTAACATATATATAGCACACAAGAATACATACATAACAACCATATGAACAAAGTAGAATTTGCATATAAAATAGATGATTAAATTAATAGACTTTAAATATCACTTAAAAAAGCTAAATTTAAGAAACTCTTTACGAAAGAATGTTAACACTACTCTATATAAAATGCACATACATTCTGTCATAAAAACCAGTTTGAAGTAGTAAAAATCCAGATGAGGCTTAAAAATCATGCCAAAATTGGAAAGACTGTAGAATTTTTCTGCATCTGGTAGATGCTTACTTTCTGCAAAATAACAATATCCCTTCAAACCATTCTCTGCACACTGGAACTACAGACAGTGTTTCACACATCCAGAAACTGAGGTGTGCAAAAGACGACTTCAACACGCATTTTCCCCATAATAAAGATGGGTGTATTTAACCTTCTGAGTCCACAGAAACTGCAGTGCCCAGAGAAGGGACTGCTCTGACATACTACAATAGTTCAACCATATCCACACCCTCAGTTTTAATAACGTCATGAAATAGAGTTTGGGGTTGCATTTTTGTTTTAAGCCATTAGTGTGCACACATTAATGCACACATGTATGTCACCAGTTTAAGAAGCAAAAAACTAACAATGCACAATGGTTTTACTTTACTGTTTTAGTTTAGTTGGGAACTATTTAAACTTACTGAAAATACACGATTGAAAATTAGTCTCAGTAACAAATTATTTGGAAAGTGTGACAAACAGTCTATTAAATACAGGTACAAAATACAAAGCGAAAATACTACATATGCATCACACAACTTACTGAAATGGGACTTTTTACAGCTTTTTCTTTCTCTTTTCCAGCTTTTCCAGTATCCCATTTTTCTGCATTGATATCTGCTTCATTCCATTCTGGCCAAATAGGAAATGTCCACTTCTCATTGGAAGTACCTATATGGGAAGACACAGTTCCTCTGCAAAATAGAAGCATGAATGAAAATGAACAGTATATTAGACAAGGGTAGTAGGAAGATTTTTAACTCATAAAATATTAATTTTTAATGTACTGTAATAAAAATTGTAGTGTTAGTAACTACAATAACTTCTTGTCATCAAGATAAGCCTATAGAAGCGCTAGATGGTGTTATTGGGCATAAACCAACAAAATACTTAAATGCATTTATATGAGGAATCCTGATGAAGTAAATGGGACAGCTGAAGCACAAAAGCAGAATCCAAAGCCAGTTTCCTCCCTCTTCCCTTGTTTCAGGCCACATGATTTTCCTTCCTCTCCTGTGCCACTCCTGGCATTCACAACCCAATTCAACTTGCTCACCCACCTGAGGGCTTTCCTCAGGTTCCAATGTCACAATTCACATATGCTCTTTTTCAGTTGTACACAACATTCATGCATTGTTCCTATATAGGTGCAACATCATTTATGATTACGTTCTAAAGACAAACACAGACTAAATAAGTAAGTAGTCTGGCTAGGGGAAAATGATGTGTAGCAAGTGACACCCTTATGTCCCAGAAGGTGGAAGCAGGAGCAAGTCACCTGAGGGAACAGAAACATTGCTCTAATGTGAATCAACGAAATTACAAAAACAAAAGCTCAGCTGGAGTCGAAATAATCAAAGGACATTAAGGCCAAGGAAAAAAGCTTCTATAAGCACACTGGCAGCAAAAGGAAGACTAAAGGAAGCGCATGTCTGCTGCCTAATGGGGCAGGGAACCTAGTGACAAGGACATAGGAAAGACCAAGATTCTCAATGCCTCTTTGTGTCTTGGATTTTGGTGGGAAATCTGACTATGAGGCCTCCCAGTTCAAAAGTCTACTAACAGAGTCTGTGGGAGTGAAGCATTATTAACAATAGATGAATGCAGCTAAGGAGACTGGACATACATAGCTCCATAGGATTATCTTGGATGTAAGCAAAGGTACTGAGGGAGCTGATTGTAGTCACTCCAAGGCTCCTGCCAATCATATTCAAAAGACCATGACAAAGTTTCTGATGACTGGACAAAAGAAATCATACTCATCTTAAAAATAAACAGCAGTTCTTGGAGATACTTTAAACTCAAATGGACAAGGATCTAAACAACCTGATGTAAGCTGGCCCTGCTTTGAGCAGGGAATTGGATAAGATGGCTTCCAGAGGCACCTTTCAATCAACATTTTCCTGTGATTCCATAACACTTTGTTGTTAGCAATAATAAGGACAAAGACATAGGCAAAAATAAAGATATCTCACTGTCTAGAAAATAACTACATGTCTCTGTTTAAGGCTCAGGGCAATCCCCACGGAGCAGAATTTGTTTCACCCCGCTTCCCCCCACCTCTTCCCTCCCAGGGGAGGAAGGAAAGCCTCACGCAAAGTTGGAAATCAAGATTACAACTTTTAACAGGGAACAACAAAAGAGATATTAAAGGAAGGGGAATATACAGAGGTATTAAGAGAAGACACATATACAAATATATACNNNCGGCAGGAAGGTGCGAGGAATAGGCACTTCTCTTGTGGCCCCCCCCCCCCTCAAACCTTAAACCACAACACTACATTCATCCATGCTACCAGTAACTCTTATTAGAAGACAGCTGTGAAATTTCAATACCATCTGCCCTTCTGCTGTGCAAATAAAAAAATATGGCTTCTACCATTCTAACTTGAAGGAAGGTGTACTCTCTGGAGTGATACTTGCTTTGCTTTTCCATCTTTGTCATCTCAGTCATCTGTAAACATCTCCAGCCTCTCTCTATTATGTTTGATCTTTCAATAATGGCAGCATTTTTTCTCTAGCATTTTCTTGAAGACTCAAATGACATGCTCAAAACAACAAACAGAAAACCCAAACTTCATTCTATATTCAATAATACTTAACAAGCAATTAAAAACCCTGAAGTGTTTATCAGATTCTTTGGATTACTAGGAAGGTCTACATCAGTTCTGCTTGTTTTAAAGTATCTGCTGTACCTGCACTAACTACATGCATGAAGAACAATGAAAAAGAGGATGCTGGCTGTACCAATAGCTTCAACACTTGTCATATTTTGAAACTTTGCCCCTTTCAACCTTGATTTAAATACAGCTTCTGGCAGCTTCTTAAATATGCTTATAAGCAAAAAATGATGGGCTAAAAGTCTTACTTTTTATACTTTTTTCTTATTTCAGATGAAATATGAATGACATATGTAGCAATTTTAAATATTGAAGAACTACTTCTAATTTTATGTATGTTTTTTTCTCCCTTTAAGTCTGCATTTGCTCTTTTAAATATTTATAGAGAAGCATGGAAGTTCCACTCAATAATGATAATAATGATAAAAATGATAAAGATGCTTTGAAGCCATTCCCAAAGAAAATGAAAGAATAACTGCATTAATTGTCATAAGATATCTGATAAAATAAAATAATTTAAAAGGGCATTTTTAAAAAACAATGAGATATGGAAAGACTTATCTAGCATATTATCACATTAAGACAGAAAATTACTTTCCAATACACTTTGACATAATACAATACAGTGAACACTAACAATATGGAAGACATAGAAACAGTGCTATCTATGACTGACATGCCTAAACTAAGCTGAAAAAGCCCAATGCTCCTGCTTCTCAAACAGGATGATTCAATAAGATTTTGGAAAAAAAATCATAAGAACTCCAATTTAATTGGAGGCTAAATATAAATAAATGAAAAAACAGTCAGCTGGATTTATTGAAATACTGTATTTGAGCAAGGCTATTACAAGAACTGAATATTATAATTAATTGAGAATTCTTTGAAACAAACTGACACAATGGCAATACCGATTATTACTGACATTTTATTCTCAAGCTGGATGGCTTCATTGTGCGACAGTATTTTATACACCAATATACTGGTAGGTTTCTTTTTAATCCTGTGCTAAACCCTAAAGGAGAAAAAGGAAGAATAAATTGTCAAATGAGGGAAAGACTATGAAGTTGGCACTAATTCACCTCCGACCCCCTAAGCAGCTTCTCCAAGAATACTGGTATAATTGATACAGTGCCAACAGAGGAAAAAAGGAACTGCAGGACAGACAAACACAACAGGAAAAAAACCTCAGACAGATTGTGACCCGAGTTTTTCAGAGACTTCAGATTTAATTGAGAGACTGGAAACAGGCCCACAAGGTGCTGGAAGTGTGCTCCAAGTTAAACACAGTCATTCAGTCTGTAGACATACACATTTTAGCTGCTCACCCACTCTGTAAGCAAGATCTTGTCAACATGGTCAATGAAGTCTAGGGAACAAATATGTTCTTCTTAAACTAGATAAACATACCTGTAAACTATCAATGATCATTCCTCACAGAGGGAACCCAGCAACACTGAAGGGAGTCTTCTCAAGAGAATTACAGAAGTATCGGTATTTAGCTTCAAAATATCATGGTTACTCCACCTTCCTTTCCCTGTATTCATGTCATTCTGGATCACCAGACAATAGTCATTCTGTGACACTAGGCAGGTGTTCTAGAATTCAGGAAGGCATCATTCTTTATATTTCATTCTTTCCTCCACATAAAGATTTAATACTGTCTTTCCTAACCCTCCCTTGCAAAAGTTCGATGCACCTTTAATCTTGTTTAACATTTTGATGCTGTCATTTTCCTTAACAATAAAACAAAACCCCTCAAAATTAATGAAAAAGAAACAGTTTTTCACTTTTGCTTAGATGAGCAGATCTGAGAATGGAAATAAGACATCTTCCCACAATAATTTTGATTGAGAATATCTGAAACAGATAAATTTGTTTAATAGTTCAATAATAATGCCAACACTGCTTCCACAATGACTCTGGGGCTTTATGCAGAAATCTGGTTAGAGCCTTGACAGATAAAAGTCCTCCAGCTTTTTCTGTCTCTTCTGTACTTTGGAAGTTAAGAAAAAAAATCCCCAGGGTTTCCATGACATTGATGACTTCTTCAGGGTTTCTGGTTAGTTATCTGCATGTGGATATATCCAATCTTTTTTATTCTTTCTGTCATTCCTTATGACACAGGTTGCAAAGATATTTTTTGCAGCTACATCCTTTTTCTATTTCACTAAGGTTTATTTTTTTTATTTCTATTAAACCTATTTAAGTTTCAATATTTAAGATCTGCTTTATATTATCATCTTATAAAATCAAACTGGAGGTTTTTATGGATTTAGGACAAAGTATTGGGATCTCTGCCTGAGGACTGAGATTTAAAATTGAAAGGTAAGTTTTGATTGATTTAATGAATTGCTACTCAGCAGTTGGGCTACAGTCTATGCAGCTGTTCTTAGCTAATTTCAACTGTGGAGTAAAATATGTGTCTGCTTAAAGCCCATTTTGGAGAATCAAAAGACTAAGCATTGGTATCTGTAACAGCAACTGTTTAAACACACCAGCCAGTTTATTTGCAGTATAATACATTTAGGTAGTATGGTATGATTAGGTATTTATACACTAGCCTTTCTTGTAGATGCAACAACTGTGAGTTTGGTCTTCATTTGATTCACTCTATTAAGAATTTGTTTATCTCCACAGCAGGACATTTGTTGCTATATAACTGCCAACAGGCCATCATTTCATCCCATCTTATTGCTCCCTGTACATATTTTAAATGGTCCTGAACATTAAAACATGCTATGGGTAAAGATTAAAAATTAAGCTGTGAATTTGATCACAAAATATCCCAACAGAAGACAAAATCTAATTGATGCTCAACATTTTCACCTTGTTCCTTGGACAGCGTTGCCCATCTTATCTTTCATTAAATACTATATATTCTTTCCATTAAATGTCTGCAACCATTACACTGTAAAGCTTAGTTTCATCCAAACCCCAGAAAATACACTATTAACATGTATCTGACTGACTACAGTTCTCAAGAGGGCCAATAACTAAGGGAAATTATTCAGTAACAGGACATGATATTTAAGTAACTAGTATTTGGCACAGCAGTGAATGAGGCTAAGAGATGAAACTTCTATCATTCTTTTCTCCTTCAACTCCTCTGGATGCTCTGACCCCCTCTGTATGTACAGAAGCTAAGTGCAATTTGAAGGAAGAGATAGGAGTGAGGAATCTCACATCTCATATTCCCCATTAGATACCAATGTTAGGTCACAGGAAGATGAGAATTCTGGGATCTTTCCACTTACCAGGAAGCAGTAAAGAGAAATGGATTGTTTGAGCAGTCAGAAGAAACAATTTCTGGATTTCTGGCCCCAGAAAGACTTTTATATTAAGAAAATGAGGGCAGAGAACAAACACATGGTTCAGCTTCTCAAAACATGCCTTGTGGGGAAGCTACTTAACTTTTTCCCTAATGTCTTCAGACTCAAAGACAAAAGGCCCCTTTGAAGACCTTATTTATAGCGGAAAGTTCTTTTAAACTCTAATCACTGAAATGTTTGGGGTTTTTTTAAAATAGCATCTGAATATCTTAGAAACTGACATCAGAAACCATGGTAACACTTAAGTTTGCAAGAATCTGGAAAAGATATGAGCATATTTGAACAAGTATCAATAACTCTGTGGCAAAATGATTTGCTCCTTTTCTTCGTACTTTGTGCCATTCTCCAGAAGAAGAATGAACAGAACAAGCCATGATCAAATGATCTTATAATCAGCTAAGGCAATACAGTCTTCTCTTTATTAGAAGCATAGTTGGCAGCAATTACAAAATAATATCAAAATATGTGTTTGTTGTAACTTACCATTATTCTTATCTCTGACACTGGAGCCACAACTTTAGGGACTCTCTGCAGAAGAAAAATACACTAGTCTAAATGCTCAGAGCTCTCCTGTTGGGAAGAGACTCGAGCTATGAATGCAGTTCAGGTACAATAAGCAGAACAAGTAATTGCGAAGTGTCTAAGCTGCAGACAGTTGTTTTCAAAGCCTCTGACAACAGTTTTGTTGCCATTTCACTTGTGTACTGCAGCAGGATTTCTCCCTCAAAAAAACAGTGTTTTCTGTGTGAAGCCAGATCAAACTGTGGAAAATTAAAGTGATGGTAGAAAGATGAATACCAACTGATAATTCTTTATAGGCATACTATTTTTAAAGGAGTCTGTCATTTGGAACACTATTTTAAAGTGTAATAGTCTCATTTCCAAACAGAGCTGACATCCTTGTAGGTGTCAGACAAACTAGTAATAGACTTCAGTAACTTGCCAAGAATGAGCCTATTTCAAATGTACACACATTTGCTAAGAGAGAATGGTCACCTAGCCTTGTCATCCAGAAGTCCACGTTTTCTTATTTTTATTTGCCTGCATATTAATGGGAGGTGAGATGCTCCTTCTTGGTTTGTTTACATTATAGAAGGGGAGATAAAAAAAGCTACATGCCAAATCTCTTGCCCAAACTGTACACAGTGGTGTTTCCCGGACATTATTTCAAAGAAAAATTAATGAGAAGCATTGGAGGAGTTAAAACTTGTTTATCTTCCTTATTTTCAACCTGATTACATTTGTTTACCTATAACTATTGTCTGAATTTTCATCTTTATTGTTTTAAAATTCCAGCTGAATTTGAGATTCTTTCATTAAAACTTAGATCATTTCTCATCAATGTAATTCAGATTTCTGTTATTTTGATCCATTTAGACCAAGTATACTTTTTATATAAAAATTTGAACAGACAAAAAAGTCAGAAATGAATATAAAAAGCAGAATAAAGTACTCTAGACTGGTGTTATATCAGAGAAAAAATTGAATACACATTCAAAAAACTGATGACAGTGATAAGGCAACTGAGTATTTCATATATATCACAATAGATTTCTCTTATCTCGTGTGACTAAATCTTAGCAAAGGTAAAACAAAATACTTTTTTTCCATGTTATTTGTGGAAGAATTCAGATGAAATTCAACATGTGTAGTTACAGGCTTCAGAAATAATAGCATGGGCACTGTTGCTTTCAAGAGCAGCTCAAGTCAAGACTCTGTAGCCTGCGAGAGCAGTGCTAGAAAAGCTCGACTTGCCACATTCAGTGGCAAGAGCCAACTGTAGTAAAAATTGTCTTCTCCTGATTCTATAGAGCCACAGGTCTACTGTCAAAAATCTCTTATTATGGAAAGGAAAAAAAACGTACTATTTTATATATCTGAAAAACACTTTTGATAATGGAAGGTATCAGATGGCCTGGAAGTCATTCATTTGCCAGCCTTTCACATTCTACCACACTGAATAGTCACTTAGACTTTTAAAATTATTTTTTAAAATTTACATTCCCAAGAGTGGAACACTTAAGATTAATCCCAAGAGATGTCTGCCAAAGAAGAAAAAATGCTTATTTAAGGTCTAGCTAATCTATAGAAACAAAAATAGTTTACAGAGGAGGGCTTTATATCCAGATTCACTGGTGGAAATACGATATACCAATACCTAGGCTAAAGTCCTAACAAGGGCCCAGAAGGAGGAGTGCCTTTTCTGGTGTTTTTCAGGTGTGAGTCTCTGTCAAGAGAAGTGATCTCTGACCAGTTCTTGGAAGGTGGTTGACTCTGGGTTGTGCTCCAGGTGGGATGTTGTCAGCTGGCCCAAATCCTTTATGATTATTAGTTTCAAAAGGTGGAGGTGACAGGCCAAGTGAACTGAGCACCAAGGGGTCCCAGCTACATCTTGCAGTCTTTCAACAAGTCAGACACTCAAGTGCAAGTAACATCTACATCCAATTAGCAGACCAAATTTCTGTTTGATCAATGCACTGTCCTTCCAACTAGCAGCAAATGACTGTGTGTTATACAGTTAATAATAACACTTCAGGAACAGCAGCTGTCTGTCATTATGGTAGATCTATTAAGATCTCTGTTCAAGTAAGGTCAAGGAAGGCAAATAAAACAGTAGGACACATTAAAGGCAGGATATCCAATACAAGAAATTAGTACAATGCCACTCGGTATAATCAATTTTACGTCCTTTGCATGAAATACTATGTTCGGCTCCATCACTCTAGCGATATAAAAATAACTTTGAAAATTCAGTGACAGGCAACAGTTTAGAGCATGAAGGAATAACTAAGCATAAATGTACAAAATACTGAGTAGTACAGAGAAAAGCGTATCATTTATCTGTTCACATGACACAAGAAAACTAATGCATCCAACACAAAACACAGCAAATTTAAAACTGACAAAACAAAACACCTGACTGCTCAGCATGTAGTTCTAGCCAGAACTCTTTTACATCAGATGCAACTCAAGTGAGAACAATGACCTATAGCTTCTGTAACAGCCTATCTCAAGCAGCACATACCTCTGTCAAAATCAGGACAAAAAAAAAAAAGAAGAAAAGGAATGTGCTACTTGTGGGATTTTAGTTCCACTCCACTGAGCTCTGTGTCAGAAACCACTAACAGCACAGTCAGAGAACATCCACTTGTTCTGGTTGCCCTCCAAGGCAGGAAGCTGAGGATCTCTTTCCAAATCCTTCTTTACCATACCTGCTTCAAAGAGGGAATTTGAAGTCATGTTTCCCCATATAACTGTAGAGCACCTTAGAAATTATGGAACCAGTAACATGTCTGAGTTTGTTTCTCCCACTATTTCCTGCCAAAAAGATTGAGCTGGCCTTAGATTCAGCTATAAGAATGCCGAGGAGATCACAGCACCTCTTTCCACATTAGTTCGGTACTCAAGTACCTTTGAAGAATATGGCTTGTGCTTTGCTCTTTGGTGTTTCTTCCTTGCTAAATCCTTTTGTGTCTTCTGTATAGCACCTGGTAATGAACTAAGAACTAAAAATCTCTGCATGGAAGAGTACCTCAGTAGTTCTGTGGATTCAGGTCAACTCATTTACAAAGCACTTAGCATGCACTGATAAGAAAAACAGGAAATTCCATTTCTTCAGTGGTGGTTACAGAGAGTTTACAGAAGAAGCTAGAGACCATTCGGCTTATGTAGATTAATAATCCATGGCAAACAGTCTCTAAAGTGATATTTTGAGAATGCTCTCCAGTTTCAAAGCATAAATATTATCCTTTTTCTTTTGACAGCACTTTTTCTGCTATAGAGTTCTGCTGAAAGCTGCTTTTCTCAATTACACTGTTCATTACACTGTTCACGGTAATAGAAACCTACAATGCACAGTGATCGCACAATCTCCAACCAATAGCTGAGGGAGAGGGTTTGTCTGCAAGATCCTCTGACGCTGCTTTGAGTTCCATGGAAAAAAACCCCTAAAACTAATATCAGTAGGGAACACAGCGTTTAGTGTTATATTGCCCCTGGTATATTACTTAATGTTTTAATGCCCACAAGTCCATTAAGTTTGAAATCTACAGATCAGTGTAGCCTGAGCTCTCAGGGATTCATTGTTTTAAGTAGAATTAACTAGGAAAATTAATTTGAATACATAATTTCCTAATTAAAATGTAATCTAGTTAATGAAAAATTCAACTTACTGGTTGGCTTATATGCTATTTTAATATGCTTATCATGTTTATTTGGGAAAGAACCCATTGTCTTACCACAAAGCATGAAAATTAAAAAAAAAAGGGCAAAAGAAAAGGAAAAATAAAACGTACTGACAAATTGACTATATAGATTAAAATTATATTGTGTTTACATACTGAAACATTTCAGTGAATGAAACAGGTGCTGGAAGCAAGATCTTCATCTTTCTGGTCAGAAAATGTTAACACTAAAAATTCTAGGTATGCTTATTTCTAACAAAAATACTGTCCTTGGAAGTATGAGTTACATGCAAAATAAATAGACAATAAAAGACAATAAATTAAAAGCGGATATTTTTTGCTCAGGAAGAACAATGCAAACTCTCCAGTGAACGTCTCTAATTTTTTTTTAGATTATAATTAGGTATTAATACAGCAGTACAGTAAGAGAGTTTGCAGATGCATACTGATGCAATAAGTAACTTCTGAAGAACATTTATCAACCAAAGAATTTCACCCAAATTGAACCTAAGACCAAAACATATTTATCCACTAGCATTACTATGTCTGGGGAAAGTATGCACACACATGATGATAACATTTGCTCAGAATTTCAGATGGTTAAATTTTAAGACACTTCTCCCTCCAATTCTGCAGCTGGACTTCCTGGGATCCTGGGCCATTACAGATTTATGCTGCTTCTGAATTATTTGAGAGAACTGGAAATACTTTGTCACACTGGTAATGCAAACAGCCAATAAACCCTTCCAAAAGGCTCTGGACAGCCATTCAAATCAAAAGAATTCTGTTCATCTTCAGAGTGATTGCAATTAACAGCCTGCTAAATGAGACCAACACCTGCTCCTCAGGATTATCAGGACAATATCTGCAAATTGAAAATGAACAACTGGTGCAGCTCAAGATACACCACAGCTCAAGTCTCAGACCCTTGTGAAGCCTTAACTGGCTTTGGTGATGCATATGGTTAGGAAGGATTTGAATTGAGATATTTGAGATAGAAAAGCTTCCCGAGCGTGCTGCTAGCTCTCTTCTTCCTCAGGCCAACACCAAACTCAGCAACATCCCCTCAGCATAACTTCATCTTTTATTCTTCATCTATTTGCTCTTCTCTGTCTCAAACCAGCCAAGGGGGAAACACATCACTGAGAGCTCAGCAAGCTGTCACCAACAGGAACTTGCACCCCCAGGACCTCTCTTCAAACTGATCAGTTTCGTGTTTCTTCTCACAATTTGGTTGGTTTCTGGTTGATACAGCTCTAGCCCCTCCCATCACCCCAATCACAATCACCTGGAGGAAGGCAGGGCCTTACACAGGTGGACCAGGCTCTGCCTCTGGGGCCCTGGGGAACAAAACATGTTGCTGGGTTGTGACTCATCCATAGGTCAACTCCAATTCGGGGCCCACAGCCCAGGTTCCAGCAGTTCACCGAGTTACCCAAAATTAGCTTCATAGTAAGGGTATATTATCTTAAAATACATTACCAGTTGCAATTATAAAGAAGGCTATAAATGCATAGAAGTTTAAAAATTCTTCACAAAAAAAATCTTCTTTCCCTTGCTAAGTCCAGTAATTAGCTGTACTAGTTTGGGCTAGGATGGAGTTATATTTCTTCACAGCAGCTTGTATTGGGCTGTGTTTTGGATTTGTGATGAAAACAGTGTCGATAACATAGGTATGTTTCAACTATTGCCGAGCAGCACTTTCACAGCATCAAGACCTTTTCTGCTTCTCACACCACCCCACCAGTGAGAAGGCTGCATGTGCACAGGAAGGGACCAAAGGGGACATAGCCTGGATAGCTGACTCCAACTCACCAAAAAGACACTCCTTACCATATGGTGCCATGCTCAGCCATAAAAGTTGAGGGAAGAAGAAGGAAGAGGGGGACATTTGGAGTGATGGCATTTGCTTCCCAAGTAACCATTACATGTGATAGAGCCTGGCTTTCCTGGAGATGGCTGAACACCTGCCTGCTGATGGGAAGTGGTGAATGTTTTGTTCTACTGGTGTGTGTGGTTTTTGCTTTACCTATTAACCTGTCTTTATCTCAACCCATGAGTTTTTGTACTTTTACACGGATTCTCTCCTCCATCCTCCTGGGCAGAAGTGAGCAGCAAATAGAATATCCGTGTTTAGATACCATAGGTCTGTGAAGGACTCAGAGGCACCTTATTGAACATGCTTGAGATTTCTGCCCTGCTGTGGGAAAGATCTAAGCACAGTGGAAAACTAGTCCTTGATATACAAGAGAAAGCAGCATGCTGAAAAGCTTTTTCACTCACTAGCAAGGGCTGAGCTCTGAAGTGCCTGCATCCCTGCTTGTGTGCCTCCACTCAGGTGCTGCTGCAGAGATCCCCCAGTTTGCAAGGTAATGAGAATAAATTTACTTTTTGCATTTCAACAATGGTTTTGTGGTTGTTCCTGTGTCCTGCCTGTGCTGACTCACACAGCGGGGCTAAGCTGCCTATGAGGATGAAACCATGACACTGGCATACTTTGCACTATGTTTCTCATAACAATAACCTTGAAACTAACTGTGGTTTTAAAGACAGCCCCGTTTCCAATAAATGGGGGAGAATTAAGCATGAAATGGATATGCCTAGTAAAAAAAACCTGCAAGAATCAGGAGTAGTATCTTCAATGCCTTTTGTCCAAAAAATTTAACTCTGTTTCAAGCCTCTAGCAGAACTTAAGTCAGAACCCCCAACCCAAACTCATTGCTGACTGAAGTTTATGCAAGGTCAAAAAAATGCATAAGAATTTATATATACATCTAACTGGCTTTTACAATAATATAGCAACTCCTCTCAATAACACGTATGTTGCAACACACGTTGCAAGACAAAGATATGCCACTGAGCTACCCTCTTAGACCACAAACATAAGAAAAGGAGTACTGAGTCAGAGCAAGGGTCCAACATCTTGTCTCAAACAACACTCACAACTGAAAGGCTACAGAAGACCATAAACGCATATAGAGTATATTTCTCTAATACTTTGACTACTCCAATCATTTTTAGCTCAAGCATTTCCTGAGCTAGATGTGGTTGCTATGTATTTATATAATCTTCAATGGATTTCTTTTCTGCTGACTTTTTCCATGACCCCATGTAAATTTTTTGTGCCTGTTAAATCTCATATTAACCAACACCAGTGCTCTGGAACAACACTAAAAGCAGCTCCAAAGTCAATCACCATGCTGTTAATCACAAGACATTAGTTCTTGCCATTCCCAAACTTCAGCCAATCTAACAAGCCCTGCTCAAAATATCAAAAAATTAATCTGTCTATACTCTCTGAGCCACTGCTGTAGCCTAAACCTTTAGAATACTTACCTGAGGAACACATGCTAGCAGTGGATAAAACCTTGGCTGAATCCTTATCCTAGACATACGGGAATTCAAGTATGAAGTAACAATGCTGCTATTTTTTCTGTTCTTACTGTCCCAGCCTTTAATCTTAATAACAAACATTAGGTAATCCTAGGCTTTGGTGTAGTAACCCACTGTACAACAGCAGTGCAGCAACCTGCTACTCATTGCCATCAGTGAGGCACACAGTTAAACTTAAATAATTTCCTCCAGCCAGTCCAGGCTTCAGCCTGTCTCTGCAGGTCCTTAAGGATCCATCAGCAGTAAATATTGCTCTTAGCTACCGCTCTCCCTATAAAGAACTCTGACCTTCCCCTATACATTGGTGACCTCTGCCTGTGCCACAATTATCCCTAAAATACTTGCCTCTCCTGGCACTGACTCCTCACTTTTGTCCCTAATAACCCAAACCCTAAAGCAGACAGATGCTGATGACTAAAATTTAATTCAGAAGATTACGCTTGATGGCATAGAGCTTCATTGAATTAATTTAAAAAGCATTTTAATTCATTATCCATTCTTGCTAGCCAGAATCTCTCTCAGTGCCAACAAAGACATCAATTTCTATTCACTATAGCCATTGAAACCTGGGAAAGATCAGATTCTCAGTAGCCTCTAACGGTACAATTAAGAAAAGCTATGAGGACAGCAGTTCTTTTGAGCTCTTCAGCCTGTCATCTCTATCAATTGCCTAGCTCCTGAAGGGAATTGCTACCTAATTAGAAAGCAGTAATGAAGAGAGAGCCAGTGGAGCATCCTGCAGAGACCCACGTGAAGTTTGGCTTAGTGAGTCCGAAGGCATTTTCCTTCCTTCTGCATACACTTCTGAGGTCCCATTCCAGCATTGCAATATATCCACCAAGAATCCCTGTTGATTTTCCACAGCGCAGATGTACTGTGCTGGTTGTTGTAAGCATTTTTTGGGGGAAAAAGAAGCCTGATCTCACAAGAAATCAAGCAAAGCAATTTTAAGGTGATCAAAGTATCTTGCCCAGATGTTTGTACACGTTACTCTCAGAGGGCTTCTGAATTAACGTTCTCCACAAGAGTTGAAATTATAATAGTGTAATTCTTCGTAGTAAGCATTGACAGCTCATGATCTTTTTAAAAAATTATTTCTAAAAACTATTAGCTTTTTTTCTTTTTTATACTACTTATACTTCTATTCAGAATTTCAGTCATTAGAAGCATATAAAAACAAGTAGCATATACTATCAGAAAGACAATATTAGACAAAAGACAAGATATTCTTGATATTTTTATCCCTGCAACTTATGTTCAAAAATAAAACAGAGATCCTCAGGGAAAACTACCTTGCCACAGAATTACTACAGAATACTAAACTTATAAGGCAACATTTCCTCAGGCAGCCTGCAAGCATCCATTCCTCTTTCAGTTACAGGGATAGTATCATTACTTAAGTTCTCATAGACTTACACAAAATCTGTACACTAGAAGTTGTCTCACAAACACACTGAACAAGCTGGTTAACAGAATGAGCATAAACAGATGTCAAGGAAATATCTAATAAGTAATTGTCATATGTCCAACGAACACAGCTCCAATCTTACATTGTGTGTGTAAGATTTACATCTAATCTCCACAACCCACTAAAAAAAATACTTGGTAAACTGCCTTTAATAAAGGATTTATGGCCATCACTAACACTTGCCTACTATTAGTAGAAAACCGCTACCTGAGGAAACAGAGCAACCTGTCCAGCACAGGGATTACCAACCAAAATGAGGACTCAGTCATAAAGTTACACAGTACAGATGTTTTATCATCGTGTTCAGCAGTTTTTCTCAACAATTACAAATACTAAGAGCACCAGTACTTTTGTCCCAAGAGTAGACTCCTGAAGAATCATCTTGGTACTCTTCTGATTTCTCTTGACAACAGTGATACAAATCTAGCCTTGAATCATAAAACTGAACATCTCTGCATTTGGGGCTAGAATTGTATTTTCTAGTAAATGCATTATAATAGCACCTTCTTCTCATGGACCTGAAAACACAGAATGTCTTTACTGTAATAGAGATATTCCTTACTATACAGCATCTTTTCATTTCCAAATAAAAAAAAATGTCTATCTGCTGTCATTTGCATTCCCATCATTTTGACATCACAAATCCTATGACAAAGGAGAGAGCACTCTAGAAGCAATGTTGAAAATTGAAAAATGAAGTATAGTTTCTATTTTACATAAATCACTGTCTGTAGTTCCAAGTTTTGACCATAAGACTGACCCAAATAAAAAGCTCCCTGTAGACTTCAGCAGATGGTAGTTCAAAACTTGAAACTGCCTCATTGTTTGCTTTCTCCATAGAAATTCTGTAGCTTATAGCAACGTCTCCAAAGTGGGGTGTATGCACAAGGAAGAAAATATTAGAATTTCGGTTCTAATCAGTAGTGCATGTACATAATTTATAAATAAATATACATATATTGGGGGAGTGTGCTCAAAAATGTTTTACTGTTAGGGTTGCCCTATCAAAAACGTTTGGAGACCACTGGCCTACAACATGACTAAAGAAAAGAAATATGTTTCAATATTTCAGTCCTTCAAGAGAGCCTAAGAATGCTAAAATGCCTTTTTGATATTGGGTTTGGGGTATAATTTCCAATCCATTCGGGAAACAAGGGCAAGCAAGAGGAAAGGCTATTCAAGGTGTCAGAAGGGTAAACTTTTAGTAATATTTCAGAACAATAAAAAGTGAACAGAGATCAGTTAGTCAAGAAATTAGTATCAGAGTTACTCTAACTTTAGATATTTTTTGTGTCACAGATTTCCTGGTTTCACCTTTTGTATTGCCAGCATTTCTGGTGTTATATATATATATATTAGACTAAATCTTGGTACAGAGGTGGTTCTGTATACTAAAAGCTGTTTCATCAAATAAGATTTAAGGGGGGCATGTAAAAAAAGTTACTTCAGCTCTTCACATGCCTGAATATCATTCAGGACAAGAAGATGTCATATGGAATTGTATACAGCACATATGCTGAAATATCTTGGCACTTACTGCTGAAACAGATTTACTCTTTACAACAAGGTCACTCTGTATCACAATGGCTGAGATAAATCCAAGAGACACACTACAGTTTAAACAGAAGGTACAGGCCTAATGAAAAAAAATTAAGCAAGTTATATATTCTGTGTTCTGAAGGTTCTACATTACAGTCAGGTTATTGTAACAGTTTCTTCCATAGTCTAGTAACATAAGTCACTAAGCCACCATTAGGGCATCTTCAAGCTACTACTTCATATAAAATACCTTTAATGAAGGAAGTAAATATTCCTGTGCTCCAGTTGTAGCTAATGTTGAATTAACTTTGGCATATGCAAGACATTAGTTCCATTGCAATTAGATAAGAATTACAGAATGAGAGATAAATCCTGTCTCCTGTCCTTTAGGTCCAACTACATATCTCCTAGATTGCATTTCCATGATCTTTCAGTAAACGTTAATAACATTCAAATGGTTTCCTGTTAAATATTCTCATCTCAGCTGACACTAGGAAACAATTTTCTAATTTAATTTATCCATCATGGTATTATTTAATAAAGCCTAAAGCAACAATGTATTGAAGAAAAAGATACTGTTCTAGATATTCTGATACAAATAACTCATTTCATAATAATGATTCTTTTACAAGCTATTAGGTACGATACAGGAAAGAATTAAAGATTTTACTATAAAAGAAGACTCTCCAAAAAAAGATGTATCTTAATTTAATGGAACAGCTTAAAAATTCTCACATTGAATGTGTGAATACCTATTTGGGGACAAAATGTTTTTGATGACAGCCCAGTAAGATACACTGGAAAGTAAGAAAATACTTCTCTTTCTCTAGCACTGCTAAAAAAATAAAAGTGTCCCTGACAGCTTAGATACTGTCAGAAAAAAACTGATAATCTTCTTGAAGCAGTAAATATGAGGCACTGCATGGCTGTGTCCAAAGCAAACAAAAAAGTTACTAAGCAAAGGGATGTGGTGAGGAGAAGGGAGGAATTGGAGATACTGGCTGCCTGCAACAACAGAAAAGTTATCAAAATGGGAATCGAGGTGTGAAATACAAAACAGAAGCATGAAAATACTTTGTAGCAAAGGCTGGGTAACTGGATATGAAATAAGAACAAAGGGGTGTTTGAAGATTTATTTCAAGAGAGAAGTGAGTGATACAACTGAAACCTTTATGGCAGGAAAATGAAAAGGGCATGAGCACATACATCAGATACCTTTTTCATCTGAATCCTGTCAATGCCATGCAGTCAGGCTTACATACTTTAGGATGAGAAAGCTGCTCAAAATAGAACTTGCAGGTCAAAATATTAACAGTGAAAGAAAATAAACAATTTCTATTTATTTGTCTTTGCAAGAAGAAACACACATTTTCACAGAAATATACAAATTCACACTAAATACCTAGCAAATAGTGAATCATTTAAAAGTATCTCAAGAGATGCTATTTACACTGAAATATTTAAGAAATGAACAGAAATTTTTAAATTTTTTTTAATACCTAATTTCCTCAGATCCATCATAGCACAAAGCAAGCATTCAAGGCATTGGGAAGTTGTGTTTCCTTTCTGTAAAAGAAACTGATGTGCTGTAAGTCATCAACCATTTTGCCCTGAAAACTTCAGCTGGCTTAGCTCCCCTACTTGATGAAAACAGAGTGGGTATATGTCCAGAATAACTGTTCTAACTGACAGCTTCAAGGTTCTTTTAATCCTAAATAACATTTCAGTGAGCACTTCTATCTGCTCCTGACCATAAGTCAAACTCTCTATACCGTGAGCTGTGGCCAACAGGCTGCCCCTTGCATAGAGGAAGAACCACACCACAAAGCAACCTACCATATGTGCTGTGATCTTCTCGTCCTTACTGCTCTCCTCAAGGTGCGAGGCACCCTGTCTGCCAGGCCCGGTACGGTACAAGATACACACAGCACCATTTTGGTAGGATGATGCTGCTGAGATGCATAAGAAATACCTCAGGAGAAAGAAAGCACAACTTCCACACGGAGCCTCCAGCTTCAACAAACAAAATAAAACCAAACCCAACAACCAAGCCTCACCTTGCCTGTTGAAACCACTTTTAGTTAATTATCTCCCTGCGCGAGTAAACTTTCTTCGCATGAGTTACTCGCACGCCTGGGGGCAAACACGTATGTCCAAAGACCGGGCCGCCGCACAGCCCAGCCCGGCCCGGCCCGGCCCAGCCCCTCAGCGGCCGTCGAAGCCCGAGTAAGGGTGGGCGGGCGCCCCGGAGGCCCCGCCGGAGCCGAGCCGCCAGCCCGGCAGAGGGGCGGCAGCCGCGGCTAAGCATCCCCCCGGCGCGTCCGCTTGGACCCCGGGGCCGGCAGG
>VYZX01020490.1:0-13435 GCA_013401335.1 Brachypteracias leptosomus | reverse complement strand
AACCTCTGGGCCGCGCCCGTTCGCTGCTCGGCTGCACCGAGTCGCTGCGAGAAGGGGACGCGGGGGCGGCGGCCGCGGCCGCGGCCAGCGCGGGGTTGCCAGCTGGGCAGGGGAGGAGCGGGGCGCTGCCCCGCCGGAGCGGCGCCGGGGCACGGGTGTAGCGCAGAGCGAGGTGAGGCGCTGGGAGCTGGCCCTGGAAGCTGCCAGCGTCTTTTACCCGGATCGCTGCGTCCCATCTGAGCGATGTGGAGAACACCTGAAGCTCTCCCACCGAACGAGATGCAGCGAAAGTATTTTCCTTGTGTTTCGCGAAGCATTTGCATGATGAGCACGACAGAACTGAAAGAGCTAACGCTTCCGAGTTCAGAACGTGGTTCAAATTGGGGTCACATAACAAGAAGTAAGAAAGCGGTGGAACAGGTATGCAGTACCAGCAAAGTGGCATGGGCATCTAGCAAGACAGGAGTCTCACCAAAACCTGTGGGCAGCCGACATCTTGTTCAAGACTGTGGTTAACAAACACATATTAAGTGAGGCAGCAGGGTTTTTCTTTTCCCAGTTGCTAACAGTTTGAACATGCAGCCACCATAATAGAGCACGCCATTCAGCTGTGAGATGTGTTGAGCAAAAAAGCTCTGGCAGTTTCAGTGCCTTTGAGTGTACTGGCAGGATTGGAACCTTTCAGTCTGTCAGTTCATCCTGTGAAGTCATTGACCATACAGCAGCAATATGAGAGAGAAGCCATCCTGGACAATGGGAATCAGTTACCTTTGGGGACGTTTGAAGGGGCTACGTACTTTTATGGACTGACTTTTCTTGTTGAAGTCCCATGTGTTTTTCTTTCCTGGCTGTTATCCTATCTTTATTATTTTGGGGAATGTTGCTGCCAAATACCAGTCCATATTACTCTTACGTGTGCTAGTTCTTAGGTATCTTTTTCCCCATCCAAATGTTTCCTGCCTGTTGCTTTCATAAAGAATTTTCTCTGCAGTACAGTGGATATCTTGTAGGTTGCAGGACAGAGAAGCCTGCACTGTTGTCACTTTGTCAGTGATCAGAACAGCAGCAGCATTGGGCAGTGTGTCTTCAGAGCTGAGAGGAGGCTTCAACAAGCTCTGTGGGAAGGAATCCTAGGGGAACTTTAAAGCTCTGGCAAATCTTTACCAGGTGTATGTAAAATGGCCCTTTCAGAACGTGTGATACAACTGAATGTGAGTGACTTTCGTGCAGTTGGTAAAAAGTATGCCTCTGTCAAATTTGTGGTTGTAATTAAAAAATGAACCATCATTTCATTACAGAAAATATTTTTTGTTTTTTCTTACAACCCGCTAAGCATTTCTGTGTGAAAAATCCAACTAGATGCAGACATCCAGGGAGACACATCCAGAGAATCCAGACCCTTTGTGGGTTTCCCCCCCCCTCATTGTATCCTGTCTTCACATTTTTGGAAACACTATAAAGAGATTGTTTGCCATCAGAATATTTTTTAAACTTCCTGTTTGCAGAGCTGCCCATATCTCAGTTGTACCATTAACTTTACCACTGTAATAAGTTGGATACCTAAAGCTGTTAAAAGTTTAAATAATACTACAAGAACTGAAGCGCACTCAGATACTAAAATACTTCAGTGATTTCTGCACACTTAAAAGGGACACATCTTCAGCTATAAGTCTCTTCCTCCTTCAGCATACTTTGCCTTAGAAGCAGAAAGTTTGAAGCCAGGATTGAGTATAAAACTACTAGCTTAGGGGACATCAGAGCACCAGGTTATGAATACCTAAGCTACCGATTAGTCTTCCTGTAGAGGTGGGGTAGTTAGTCTACAGAGCAATATGCTGTAGACCAACAATAATTAGAGCCTGAAAACCACCCTGAGACAATCGTGAAGTTTTGGGTCACTTCTAGGTGCTACCTGGATGTGCTGTTTTTGGGAAGAAGTGCTGTGGCTAACTGTGCAGGAGAGTGGGCAGTAGACCCACAGAACGTTGCTCTGTTCACAGCACAGGAAGAGGTGCCAGGTGGAAATACCTGTTCCACTGGTTGAATGCCTCTCCTGCAGCCTGAAGCAGCTTGAGGTGACAGGGTAGTGACGCTCTGGCCATACAGAAAGGAACTTCTTTTGCTGCTCTTACCAGTCTCAGTTCCATGGAGGACTTGTGGGTACAGCAAATGGTTAATTGGTTACAGCAATGTCTTTGCTGCCCCATCAGGTTTCATCTACTGCAGCCTTTGCTGTTGTACAACTATTTATAACAAAGTAACTAAAATTGCTCTGGTAAGCAGTTTGAAAATAAGTTTACATTACACATGCTGATCCTAAAGTATTATGAATTATGTTCTGTGTGTCTCCCATAAGAAAATAACTTTGCAGACTTTTTTCAAATTAATGCATTTTTAAAACATCTATTAAAGCAGAAAATTTTGCAGTGCCACTTGACAAATCGTACTTCTTAGAAGAAAGGTATAAATGTCAGTTTTCTTAAAAAGGCAATTTCTTGGTTTTTGTTTTCAGGTGATCACTGGGGGACATTATGATGTTGATTGTCGGTTGGAAGATCCCGATGGCATTGTGTTGTACAAGGAGATGAAGAAACAATATGATAGCTTCACATTTACTGCATCCAGAAACGGAACGTACAAATTCTGCTTCAGCAATGAATTCTCTACTTTCACACACAAAACTGTGTACTTCGATTTTCAGGTTGGAGAAGATCCACCCCTGTTTCCTAGTGAGAACAGAGTAACTGCACTTACCCAGGTAAAATGCTGTTGTGTTTGACAGTAACTGTTAGGCCAAGGCAATCTTTTTCTTAAGTTCATCTGTATTAGATATATATATCACTTTTGAAAATCTATGGATTGGAGCTTTTGAAATAATCTCAATTGCTGCAAATAAGCTTGCTTTCTGAAGATAGGATTTATAGAACAGAACAGAGCTAAGAAGGCATCACCAAGTGCTTAAGAGAAAATTAGGGTAGTAACTTTAGGACACTATCTTCTTTTTTTTTATTAAGGGAACCTCTTTTTAATGCAGTGGTGGTATGTCTCTTAAAGTGTGGATTTCACAGGCTGTAAACATTGATGGATCAGGGCTTGGGGAAACATTGAGAATTGTTTTTATATTTAAAATGGTAGAGTCTTTATTGGAGGACTACTTAAGTTCACCTCTCATATAACTGAATTTTTTAAAACTGAGAAAGTTGTAGCAAAACAAAAAAATGAACAAGGTCAGCCATATTTAGCTGGCTTGTAGGTATTTGTCCTTTATAAGACACTGTGAAGTGTCAGATCATTAGTATATTTTCAGGATTTTACAGTTTTGTACCACCTTTACCAAATCTCAAACCTTCCCTTGGAACACTTGCTTCATGAATTCCCACTCATGTCTTACATCATAGCCATCAACAAACCTTGTTTTAAACAACCATTAAGGAGTGCATTTAATGTATACTGTGTGCATCTTGAATGTTATAAGCAACTGCTTCTCTTCCTTTTATGTGGGTATTTAACAACCAGGGGATCAGTGACATTTCAAAAGGGTTTCTAATGCTAATTTTGAACCCAAATATACATTAATTTTTGTTTAGTCATTCTCAGAGCCTGTTGCTTTTTATTAGATCTACAGGTTTTGTACACTTCTATGTTTAAGGATCTTGTTGCATTCATGTGTGTAGTTTGACCGATGTTAAGTTAAATTAAATTTTATTGCATTACAGTATCACAACGGACTGCGTAAATCCTTTGCTTGCAGAGTTGCATGAATACCGATTTTAAATAGCAAACCACAAAATTTCACAGGTTCTTAATTCAGTGGTGTGTATTTTTTGCTTCTGTAGATGGAGTCTGCATGTGTTTCAATTCATGAAGCTTTGAAGTCTGTCATCGATTATCAGACTCACTTCCGCCTGAGGGAAGCGCAGGGCCGCAGCAGAGCGGAGGATCTGAACACAAGGGTGGCATACTGGTCGATAGGGGAGGCAATTATTCTTCTTGTTGTTAGCATTGGGCAGGTATTTCTCCTCAAAAGCTTCTTCTCGGATAAAAGAACCACAACAACCCGCGTTGGATCATAACTGGCAGTGGTAATGAGTAATGCTTCAGGTCATTATGTACTACTCACCCGTAAAAATCAACTGTTCTTCAATTAATTGTAGGTTCAAAGGATCCGAATATATGCAGCTTTCAAATTTGTCTACCCCTCATCCCTCAAAAGAAAAACAACAAAAAAAAAGACCCAAAAAGTTATGAAAGGGACACATGATTTGAAATATTTAAGAAATACTTTGAAACTTGTTTTCTGATACCTGTATTAAATATCTGGCAGTGACCACCCTCTTTATTTCTACTGAGTTTATTCCAAACTGAGTTTTTAACCAGTATGATCAGCCATCTACAATATAACACTTTAAAATAACCCAACAGTCTAGTGTCTTAATGTCAGACAATATATATAAAAATTTGATTTGACTTTTAATTTTCAGACTTAATGTATTGGATTATAAAAAAGCAAGTGTGATGAACTGCAGTGCACTGTTTTGATTTGCTGTTAGGAAAAATAATCCAATGATACCGCTTGCTTAGTTGTAAAACTTGCAAGCTTGACACTACATTATGGTGCAAGTTCTCCATCAACCTGTCTCCATCTTCAAAACTTGCTGAATTTTATACTTGAGTATGTTTGCTTAAACATACATTGTTCTATTTTAAAATAAATGCATTTCCTCTTTACAAAGTCTTACTTAACACATTATAAGCTGAGACTACTCAGGAAATCCACTTTCTGTATTCAAAAATCCAAATCTCCCAAGTTTATTTAAAAAACATGCAATAAAATAGGAAATCTTGTAGCTTTGTCACTGAAACTGTACAGTTTCTGTACTCGTATATGCTGTTGCTGCTTTTCTGGAATTGAGATCAGAAGTAGCTTCATTTGCTAAGCAGCACAGCACCAGCACTGGACGAGGTTATATTATGTATTGGGCACATAGAAAGCTTTTTACTAAATTGTTTTCCTTTTAAGAGGCGTATTTGATATTGATGCTGCATTGCACAAGTGCTGTAAATTTTACTTTCCTGTGTGTGGTGCACTGATACATGATAGCCTTGTGCATCTAATTGCCACTCTCTTTTGCTAGTGGTCAGGAAATCTTTGAAATATTTCAGGTTCTCTTTTTGGTAGAGTTATAGTTACATAATTTCCACTGCTCATGTCTTTAGTAGCGTATGTACTGTAAAGTTTTGTTTTATTTGGATGTGGAAGGTAGTAAATGTGTGTACATACAAGTAGCTTGAATTGAGCTGGTCATTATAAAGCTAAACTCTGTCCAAATGGCTCTGGAGGAATAAGCAGATTGACCAATTCTTAACTGCACACAAACCAAACTAAGATGAAAAAAAAAATCATATATTGCTGGGTAGTTCAAAAGATGCTTCTTAAACAAGTTCTCAGCAAGCAGAGAAAGCATGCTAAACCCTTACTAATTGCCTATATTACTTCTAGCAAAAATAGGAAGTTTTATGTACAGGTGACACTTAAGCAGTCTAGATGACTTGATTCAAAAATCTTGTGATGGCTGAAAAAAATAAAAGTACACCTACTCTCTGTGAACTGAATGACTGCTCTTTAAGAAACTGAAGAAAAACCTCAAACAGCTCAAAAATCATTTAAAAGGTCACAGGGGCATTAGAAACCTTAACGTATGTAAAATTCAGGGTTATATGTAACACTTTTCCATCCTGTGCTGAATTTTAAATACAGCAGTCCTATTTTGGGATGCAAGCTTCCCAGAAATGGCTAGACTCACAAAGATCAGGAAACAAAAAACCTAATGGTTTCTTCTTACAATACAAATCTATGCCTGCACACAATATTCTTGGTTGTATCTGTATGCTTTATTATTGTGTTTCAGCAACTGATACTCATTACTTTCAGTGCTGTGTTGCACACAGTAATGAAGCAAGTGGTATACTTGGGGTGCAAGTGTCAGATGAAAACTTGATTTGATTTTGATAGTGTCCACTATTATATTCTGGAGTTTGAATATCACTTATGTAGCTTTAATCACAACAAAACATTTGTTTTAAAGATCAAAATGTGTTGGCTTTTTTTCCACTGAGTTGTTCTGTGTGCTGTCAAAATTAGTAAACAGTGGGGTAAGACAGATAATGATCAACCATCACATACAGGTCTCTATTCTTTCATAACGTTGGAATGCATGAAGTGGGACTGTTCAGCTCAATTTTACTCCCACCACAGAGGTTTCATGGACTTGACTTTTGCATTCAAATTAGGTGTTTGAACCAATCCTTTGGTATCCTGCTGCATATTATGCAGCAATAGCTTAAAAATGCCTTTATTTTTGTGTTATTAAAAACATGGCACAAATACACATGTTTAAACATAGCTGTATATAGTTTTTAAAATGTGACTGAAAAGGATATAATAAAACACATGCTAACACGCAGTGGGTGAAGAAATGCATTGTGACTTTTGGTTAAAGCTGCATCTTTTTATGATACGAAAATAATAGTTTGGTTAATGGTTGATACACAAGTAAACACTCTGTGTTAAAGGGGATATAACTGTTTTTAATTGCTAAAAGCCTGGGGTTTCAGCTATTCCTTGGATGTTTTATGTTTACAGAACTTCTTTTCATGTCCTGAAATGTCAGTTCTTGTTTTAGTTTGGGGCAGGGGGGGATGTTTAGTTTGAGTTAGACAAAAAGCAGACCCTGTGAATATTGTATGGGAAAATAAAAATTAATATATCAATGTGGGCTGAGTGTTCCGTTTGCATGTTGGAGTGGGGAGCATTATTCTTCAAAAACACTTAGAACAACGATTTGAGTAGTTAACTTGTATTTTAACCCATTACAGTTAATCTGCCACATGGTGCTTGATCATAACTTCTGTTGTACATCATGAAGTGTACTGGTTCACTGCTGTTCATAAGTAACTGTGTTTTCAGGTCACCAAATATCTCAACTTAGAGCAAGATAGTGTGGTTACTGACTGTGCTCAGCACGTTACCAGTGCAGGATACTCAGAAATCTGTTCCTGTTGGAATGGAATTCAAAGTATTTGACTACGGATGCCAGGAATGTCTTGGGATCTACTGCCTCTTTTCACATTAATTCTGTAGATGGGTTGAGCTAGAAAAGTGCATCCAATTAATGTTGTCTAACAGTGAGATACAAACTTCAAATATTCTGTAGTAACTAAATGTGTGATTGGAGATATTTTATATTGTGTAGCTTCTTGCTGTATCTTAGCACATGCCACTTAAGTTTTTAAAACCATATAGAGTAGGCTTCATTGCCTTATGTGGGCACCTTTCAAAATGGCTTTCTCTTGCTGTTTTCAGGCAGTTGCTGTACATCCAAAATTTCTCAAGAATATTTATAGTACTTGGATTAAAAAAACCCTTTAGAAGTATGAGTGCGTTCTCTTTCAGTGATGCGTTGCTATGGTTAAGCACTTTGTGCTTGTGATCCGAAGCACTTTTCTACTGAAAGCTGATAATCTCATAAACATATAAAAGGTAATAATTAGACAAAATGAAAAGATGAGTTAGCAGATCAGCTGTCTTGTGTGATAATGAAGGCTTCTGTCAAGGAGGAAGTAGAAATGTGCTGTGGACCACTGTAACACACTTTAAGCAGTTTCTCAGATGGCCAGACTGAGAGCACAAATGCAGCAGGGGCACTACAACTTGGGGTTTTTTATGACTTGCACAGAGGCAACAATTGTTGAAATAAATTTTTAAAGCCTGATCTTGCAGTTCAGCAGGGAGTTAGGGTGTAACACATCGGTGTGCAGAAAGCACCAGGCCACTTCAGGAGAGGTTCTATACTTGGTATGCGAGTGAAGTTCATTATGTGACACAGATCCAGTTTCACAAGTAGTGTGGGACTTTGAAGCTTATAGTTACATTCTCCATCTCTAAAGGAAAGCAAGCTTATTGCATATTATCAAGAACTCAGATTTACATTGTCTAATGCAACTTTGGGGTCATTGCTATTGACTTCAGAGGCTTTTGTGTGGATTTACCTTCAGGTACCATCAAAGTGCTTCCTCTTCATCATTCTTGATGTGCAAACCTTGCATTTATTTGTTTTCTGCCTAACTAACCTCTTCACAGGAGTAGCCATACAAGTGGAAAAATCCACCAGTAAGGGGAGCATCTTCTAGTGCCAATGATTGTTTAAAACTAAGTCTTAGCAATCCACATTACTGTTGCAGGGTTATTTCCCTCAGACACTGAGTTAGTCTCTATGCATTTACAGCTAATGAGTGCTAATTCTGCTTGTCAGTAAGACCATGGGCATGTTCCTTGAAGTGATTGAAATACTCCAGCCTCACCTGATTTGTTGTTAAAAACAGATTAAAACTCCTTTGTTAGTACAGCTCAGTGGAGGAGCACTGCTCCATGGGTGAGGTGAAACCTGGAGTTTAACATAGGCACTAAATGAGACAGTTATGGAGGGGTGGGGGTGTGTGTACTGAGGATGCTACTGATCTCAACCCTGTAAGCATTGTGAGACGAGGTGAAGCAGTGACTTGTCTTAGTTTAGGAAATAGTTCAGTTACCCAACAATAGCAGTGCTCAAAAGTTTCATAATTTGTCTGAAAAGGTGCATGTTACAAACCTCAGCCTGCCAGCTGGATTTAACCCCATTCAACACCACTCTCTGGGCCTGGAGGACTGTTTCCCAGGGGGTCCTATTGACTAACTGCTTGAAGAGTTGGAAGTTTGCCTTCCTTAAATTTAGGGTCCTGACTTGGCTCTTCATTTGCCTCGTCCCCCTTAGGACAGTGAACTGCATTAGTGCATGATCACTGCAGCCCAGGCTGCCTTCAAGTTTGATGTCCCTGATGAGTTCACTTGCATTTGTGACTACTAGGTCCAATATCGCATCCCCTCAGGTAGGGCTGTCTATTTCTTGGCTGTCTATTTCTTGCCTTAAAAAATTGTCATCCAGGCACTCCAGGAGACTCCTGGATTGCCTACAGCCAACTGTGCTACTTTTCCAACAGATGTCAGGGTGATTGAAATCCCCCAGTAAGATGAGAGCCTGTGANAGCCTGTGAGATGTCTCCTGGAGCTAGAGTAAGAAGGCTTCATCAACAGCCTCCCCTTGATTGGGTGGCCTGTAGTGGACACCAACCACAAGGCTCCCTTTGTTGTCTCAATCCCTAATTCTTACCCATAAGCTTTCAAACTTCTCATGGCTATTCTTTAGGGATAACTCTTCACAGTCTATCCATTTCTTAACACAGAGGGCAACACCTCCACCCCTCCTTCCATACCTGTCCCTTCTGAACAGCTTGTAGCCTTCAATTGCCACACTTCAGTCATCCCACCAAGTTTCAATAATGGCCACTAAGTCGTAGCCTTCCTGTAGCACGGTAGCTTCCAATTCCTCCTGTTTGTTGCCCATGCTGTGTGCATTGGTGTAGAGGCACTTCAGCTGGGCTGCCAGCCATGTCACCTTCTTAGAAGGACGTCCTTTTGTTCCCCCAAGGTGTATTGTGGCTGCTACTCTGTTTCTTCAGAAGCCCCTGGCTCATCTCTATTAGACTTTGCTTGTGCTGTAGCATTCACAGCATGCCTCAAGGCAACAGGTTGAAGGCCCTTACTGTCACCCCATCCCTCCAACCTCGATGTGTCATCCTGCTGCATATCACAGTTAATCTTGATATTATTATCCCCTTCCCCCTTCACATCTAGTTTAAAGCCCTGTCGATCAGCCTCGCTATCTCTTGGGCAAAGACCCTCTTCCTCCTTTGAGAAAGGTGTCTCCTGTTTGATGTCAGAATTAAAAATATCCTGTGCCCCAGATTCTCTCACTAACCATCCCATGGCCCTGAACTCTTTTTTGGTCGCTCCTGGACTACTTATTGCTGCTTCCTCTCCACCCACATGGAAGATCAGTAGTGGGTAGTTGTTAACGATGTGTCCTGTCCTGGAGCCAGTCAATCAGTCCAGCAGTTACCACTGTAAGCACAGTCATTCTGAGTCCCATTTAACACAAGCATTTGTGTTGAGAGTGCCAAAGCCTGTGAAGAAGCCTGAGTGAGCAAACCAGCGGCACTGGGGGAGCTGCTCTTCCCACAGCCGCAGAGGAAGCTTCACTACCGGTCTGGCAGCAGCTTCTTCAAGCCCTGGTTTGGGGCACTTGTCCCTCCTCTCTTGGCAAAGCAATTCAGCACCAGCTGAGGAGCAGCTTAATCCCACACTATTCAAAATGGAGTTAGGCAGTGCAAACCCAAAGTCTTCTCGCAGAATCCACAGTTGCCTATGATGCTCTGCATCCTGCACAGAGGACGTGTGCTTGCTTAGCCAGAGAGTTTAACAAAACAACCTTGATTTCTGACTCTCCACAATTATCTGCCCTAGGAGACAACTCCCTTGGTATACACAGTGAGGAAATACCCTTCTAAAGACTGGTGATACCTAACATATAGCTGTCTTTATCTCACTAGTAGAAAGTGAAGTGAATACAATCAACATTAATCCAGTTGAAAAGGAAATGACTCAGTCAAAGGCTGGATCTCCTCATCACCCAGAAGGTGGTTCTCACACCCTGTGTACCTGCAGGGCATGCCCAAGGCATGGACCCACTGCAGGTGCACAGCAACTCTGACACATTACACAGTTCAATATTTAAGAAGAGATGCCTCAACTTTGAACATTCCTTCCGTTAGACGCAACCCCTCATTCAAATCAAGATTTGTGCTGATAACTGTCAGAAACCAGAGAGTTCTCCCACCCAGAATCTTCATTCTTTCTACTACACAACATTGGTTTGAAAACCGCAAAATTTTATGTATCAACACTTTAGACCTAAAATTGTTGTTTGTGCTGTTTTAGTAGTCTCCTAACACTGGCTTTTCAGTCCAAAGTCTCCAGTGATTCAACAATAAATACAGAAGGTATTTTAAAGCTCTTGAAGCCTTTCCCTCTCTATTTTAATTTGACAGGCTGAGATATAGCTGACCATACATAATGACATGTGATATACCAAAGAATAGCTCCTTCAGGGGCCATCTACTGAAGCAATCTGATGGATAACACAAAGGAATAAAAGTAAAACAGCTGCAGAGGGAAGCTGTGTCTAAACCACAGAATCCAGAAGTACAGCCCAGTTCCTGGGGGGAGGTGTAATTCTGACCATTTCAAACTAATATGGCTTGCAAAACCTCCTACCTCTGCATCAGCACAGACGCTGCTTTAGGTGGGAAGGAATCCTGCTTGCTGGTACCAGACGGAAGCCTGTGGGACTGGGAAATGGGACCCCGTCTGCTCCACAGAAATAAATGGCAGTGTAGGTGCAACGTAGCTGCTTTGGGCTAGAAAATACTTGCAAGTGTGTTGTGGATCTGTTGTGTCTCAATGGTTCTGTCTGTGCACGGCATTGGTAAACAACCTTGGGAACACATCTGCAAATGAGTGTCTGCTGAAAGTAAAGGCAAAAGGGGTGGGCAAACCTCAGGGTCCTCCAGCTGATCACCTCTAGTGTAGTCTTAACTAATAAGCCAGAAATAGTTCAAATGTGAGTAACTGATTACATTCATCAGACTCAGCGGGGCCTGAGCAGCCATTCCGCATTCATGGCTGGAGAAATTAGTGGTCCCTGGCCAACAAGAAAGGCAGCCGTTAGGAGAAGAGCCAGTGTGTTCCAGCATGCAAGTGCTTACCCTAGAAGACAGCCTTTGAATATAAACATTTTCTGGAATCCCACTCGGGCCCCTTGCACAGATAGGGCACAGAAAATTTCTTCAGAGTAATACAAAATAGTAGATCAACTAGCTCAGCATGTCCAGTTTGAAGGTACTGGTCCGTACTATTGAAAATTACAAAACCTGAATTTCAGGCAGAGCACAGTTGCACATAAAAGGCTGTTTGAAAGCAGAGCTTTCTCTACCACTGTTTAGATCGGCTGTCATTTTCTGTCTCAGCCATGGAAGCCATTTAATCCCCACCAGGAATAGCTGTGGAACTGCCCTATCTTCTGCTGGATTTGCATGCAGGGTGGATACGTGAGCTGGAAATGAAACCAAGGGTTGTATCCAAAGCCCCAGGTCTCATCCAACTTGAAGTCTGGATGGGAGTCTTGTTGTATTGCACTCTCACATTTTAAAAGAGGAGTCAGTCTGACTCCTGGCACAGGCTGAAACTTAAGAGAGAACAAAGTAATCTTGGGCAGAAACAAGTATGCTAGTTCAGAGCTGTCATTCCCAATACCCTGGGAGATGCGTAGCACTAACTCAGTTCAGCAAGGCTGAATGGTTAAGAAGGTCCAACATCCTTCCTGCTGGCTAAATACAGTATAAACGGACAGAGGTATAAATGTAAATGACAGCTGAAGTATCAATTCTTTGAAATGAAGAGAAACAGGCAGAATATTTCATTTTGTCATGCACTGACAAATCAATGTCATCAAAAGCTTCTGTTACTTCAGGGACTACTGAAGCTCCTGACCTTTGTGGAAGACAACAAGTAGTGTATTTTGTAGTCTGAGTAAGTTGTAGGCTAAGTTGCCTTTTCACAGGGTTATATTTAAGAATGTACTGGATAGCCCCGGTCCTAGCACAGATCTCTGCAGAACTGTATTGACAACTCTTTTTTTGCATTGCAAGTTAACTGTCACCTCATGATCCTCTCCTGGCTCCCCATTAATTTATTAGTTACAGAACTTGACAAATAAAGTTCTTCTCTTAGTCTTACAGCTTCTTTTAAATCTACTAGAAGATTTAGTAAGAAGACTTTTGAAAACCTAGTAGACAATATTAACTGGATTTTCATTGCTTACTGATCCATTTCCAGTAACACCAACAGACTGAAAAGGATTAAAAAGCCCTTCCCAGATACGGTAAACAAAATCCAAGTTTGCAGTGTATTAAAAAAAGAAAGCATAGCTGAAGGTAATCCAATAGCACAGAGTTCATGGAGAAAAAGTTACTTTCTATGGTATGTAAGCCAAAGATTACTGTTTAGACAGCTGGGTGGCTTATGCTATGCTAGTTACTTCTAATGAAAGTTCTTGCTGTCAGGATGGATCCATTTTGTAGGCTATGAAATAATAACTCTATATCATAAATACATTGATGAATGTCAAGGATTATATATTTTTTTAATGTGTAAGCAATCCCTAAATATGTTAAGGTAATGTGGTAAACCATTCGGAAAAAAAAAAATAGGTACACGCACATAGAGAGTTCTGGTATCCCGAATATTGCAAATGTATACAGGAATACTTGACTAAACTTATAAATTATTTATTTTCCAGTATGTTTAACTATACGTGTGTTATGATCTACCCAATATAACACTGGTGATTCTTTGTTCTCAGCTCAGGTTGCTTTTATCCAAGATATTGGAAGACTACTGTTGAAAAGGCACTTCGGGAGATGTCCTGGTTCGGCCAGGACA
>VYZX01020488.1:0-22452 GCA_013401335.1 Brachypteracias leptosomus | reverse complement strand
TTCTATGATTCTATGATATGCATTAAAAAACCCACTGCTCACAATGTATTTCATTGCCCAACTGTTTTTACCACAGCAGGATTAGATACCAAGCATAAAGTAGTGTGCTGGCAAGGAGCCAGAGGATTCCTGGATTGCACATATGTTAGATGTGCCTGGCATTTATTACAATGGTGCAAGAGCACCTCTATAGTCAAGGGTCAGTGAGCATTTCCATTATAAACAAAGAAGTTAAGGCTCTAATAGCTTGCTTGTTTCAAAAGTCTCAGTAAAGAATTGCAAAAAAGATGTGTAGAGAAAAGCCTGACAAAAAAAATGCTATCAGACAATTTTAGCTCAGAGATCTTCCAACCCCAATTTTTCCAGAGCCTGGAAAATAAAATAGCTTGTAATATTGTTTTTTAAAGCTTTTAGTTTGTCAGCAGTTCTGGAGGTAGTGCGTGTTTTTTTCATCTGTGGATTTGACCCACGCACAGCTGGGGGCATCTTTACGATCTCTGCCCTTGAGGTTCTCTTCTTATACAGGAATCACAAAGCACAGCAGCACATTTAGAGCAGCAGGTTATGGCTCACACTTTCTGTAAAGGGACTGGCAAAGGTTAATACACCTGCTAGACACGTCCTGCTAGACAAACATTATTTTACCTTCATAGGTCAGCAAGCTGCCTCCCTATCAACCACATTTTAAACTAAGATTGTACAATGCCATGGTAAGACCACCCAGCCATAGGCAAATGAATATTAATGTCCTTGGCTGCTTCTAATAAAATCAACATACCCTGTGTGAGCCACCATGGCCTCAGGCCCACGCCAGCACATCAGACCCAGTGCCAGGGTCAGCAACCCAACCGGAGCTCTGCATGGGAATGTGGAGCAATGTTTGTTGCTTGTTAGATGGCCCCCAGTGTGTGCTCTGCCAAAGGTTTGGTAGAAGCAGGACTTGCAAAGCACAACTATTTGTTCATGAAGAAAGAATGATTTTTGGTGTGTGCTACTTGCAGCAAAGGTAATGGGTACCTGAGATTACAGCTCTGCCTTGATTTCAGTGGGAGAATCTGTTACTTTTGTCTAAAAATTAAACACAGAAGAGCCTCACAGTGTACTTCAGTCAGACACAGCTGTGGTGATGATGACTTTGAAACTGCTGTGGCACCTGACTGTTTGAAGAAACTAATCAGGCTTTTATCATTTACTTTCCTGCTTTCCCCTAAAATGTTAACCCAAATTGTTACTAAGAATAGAAACAATACCATCGCTCTACTAACAGAACTGTGGTTTGTAAACCAGACTCTTACCTTTGAAGTAAAACCAGATACACTGTTCTTGCAGATCCAGCATCATGCCACTCAAAAGCCATGCTTTCTGGGATATTTATGATCAGATCTGAAATAATGGCACATTCAATTAATTTATGGGAATCCATATTTTAAAGAATGAGCCAAATACTAAAGCGTTCTCATTTTTCAAGAGAAGGACGGGAGCAGTACAGTTATTGTGCAGACTTTTCTATTAGCAAGAGTACGCACCAGTTTCACCCGTCTTAAGAGGCATTGCCTTCTGAAGAGTAGGTTTGTAGAACATGCTAGTTAGGTGTAGTTAGCAAGAACCATAACATACCTTTACTTCTAGCTGAGACAGTGCAAACATATTCTCCCCGAGGACTTGTCATGGCCAGGAGAGAAGGAATGGGCTCAAAAGTCCCCATCTACTCAGCAGAGTCTCATCACGAAGAAGCTATAGATAATGGCCTGTTGTTTGCAGTTATCTATTGCTAGTTCTTTACAATCAGGGGAATGCCATATATACCACAAGCTGAGTGCAAGATGAAGCAATTAAACCAGATCCTTAAAAGCAGTCTGAGTATACTTTGCTTGGAGCCATCCATTACAACAAGCAATATATCAGACACCCTTCATTATCAGGAATCTGTCCTGCAGGTACTGGAATTTCTCCCACTTGCTTTATATTGGGCAAGAAGCTGAATTTTTCCCTATAGTCCCATACAAAGGATCTTACACTAGTTCCCACTGAGAGTCATAAGCATTTGCCGAGAGACCGGAATCTGAACTTTGAGTAAGATTTATTAATAGGTTCAGGCACTCCAGCTAAGTGTAATGGTGAGTGACCTCATGGGGATAACTAACTACTGCTTACAGCAGCTCTCCCATTTCTGTTAGGTAGTATCAACTTCTGGTTATCTTTTACCTGGACAGTATTATTAACATCACGTCTTTGGATTCAAAGCAGTGTAAGAAGCCACGAGTGAGATCAAATAGGTATTTGTATCATGTGTGCTTTATTTTGGTCTCCCCGCATTGCTTCTAAAGCAGCACTTGCTCCCCATTTATATTGGAGTCTGACCAAAATCAGATGGCCGAGTCTGGGGCTGTGACAGTCTCTCTGGAGACTCAGCATGATTTTCTTCTCTGTCACCTCTCTGTGGTGTGATAACTGTAAAGATTCAGAATCTAAATCAGAAAAAAATACTATTGTACAAGGACTAAATCTGAGAGGGTCCAAGACACTGAGTGACTTGTAGTTTGGTGGTTTTTTCAGTAGATTCTTCAAGAATATCTGTTTGTCATGAAAACACTGCTCCTTAACCCAGCTTTTGTGTTTTGTGGCTACGACTAAATTATCTCTGATGAGATTTATGTTCATGCACTAGGAAAGATCTGTTTTCCTTAGCACCTGTAAATTTCATAATAACCTACCTGCTACCAGCCATAATTTACAGATCCTTCTCAGTCCATTTGCTATTGAACATGACTTGGTTTCCTTCTGTTTTAGCTCTCACTTCTGGAAATACAGGAAGGTCTCCTGCAAACTCCAAGTCGGTATATTTAGGAGGGCTATCGATTCAAAGAAATGGAACAGCCTTTACTTTCCTCTCTTCCTTGGTTTTCATAATTATTCCTTCCGTGACATTTCCAATCCTCAAATCAGGATTATCTCGGTTCTTTGGATGTAACTCTAGTCCTTAATATTCATTCCACATTGGTGGATGGGTGGGAGTGTATGTGGGTCTAATTAAGGAAGGTTTCCTCGTGAAAGGACCATCGTGGACCTGAAGTGCCCACATGCACAAGTCTGAGTGTTGGCTCTCCATGCTTTCCCACTTTAGGAGCAGACCCTTCAAGGATCAGCATCAGCAATATGGAGTGAAAGTTACTCTGCTTTGGAGATGAAAGTGAAAGTTCATATGTGGTGCCCAGGCTGTGCACTGCTGATTGTTGCTTAGCAAGGAAATGTGCAGCACATGTTGATGGTGTAAAGATACCAGAGCTTTTTTTTTTTTTAAGAAAAAAGGAAAAAGAAAAGGGATAAGAAGGTCACACTAATAATCACTAGAGAAATGGGAACATTATCAAATGCAGCAGCTAGAGAAGAGGTCATATTCCCCCAGCCTGTCTATGAAATCCTCTTTCCTCGTTTACTTTTAACACTGAGGGACAAAAGAGAAGGCACATTCAAAGTGTTTTGTCCCCTATCCTACCTTACTGTTAGCAATTCCATTCCATTTTAGCACACTGAAATCAGATCTTCTTTTTACTTCAAAGTAGGCTTGCTCCTGGGTTAAAGGGAAAAAGCCTAAGAATCTGTCACATTACACTAAAATAATGGATTTAGAAAGAAAAACATTTATTAGTGTAGATGAAAACACAAATATTATTTTCAGTCTAGAGCGAGGCACACCATTAATAATGATTTAGCACAGATCCCAGAGGCAGCTAAATAAAATAGGAAGGCTAGACTGAGCTAGGCAAGCGGCTTATGATTACAGTTACACTCCAGCCTCAGTGGAAAAAAAAAAATTAAAAAAGAGAACTGACATCCTTCACAAAGCAGAGTACAAAAGAAAGGTGACTTGTGGCCTTTTGTTAATACTGTATCAACTTTAATTGAACCTCCAGGCTTTGATTCAAGTCAATATATCTGGAGCTTCCTAGTACAATAAATCTTGATGTTAACCACAGTAGAGGTCAATCTCTGTCTAATATATGCTTTGTACTGCATTTAAAGTAGAGATACACTATGTAGATGGTGAATTATTCATATACACTAACTATTAATGAGTAAGTCAATATACGAACAAGATTTGGGACCCTAAATATTAGAAAAAAGAATTAGCTCTGCAGGAACAAAGGTTCCCAGCGATAGTCTAAGACCATGCTCACTTCTATACTCATTCTGTTTATTTCTACTAACCTCATTTGAGCCCATTTCTAGGATGAGAATTTGCATTCAGAGGCTTGGAGTTTGGGAACACTCCTCTCCCACGTTGCACACAACCTCCAGGGATGGATTGAGATTTCTGCATGGTTTGGAGCAAGCTCTGGTTCCCAGATGTCGTGGTCAGGACGGACAAAGCGACAAGACAACAAATCTTAGTAACAGCAAGCAAGTAAAAAGCCTTTATTGTTCTCTTTCTCTGTACATTTATACTTTCTTTTCTCCTTGTTTTCCCCAGATATGTCTTTTACCCATTGGCCCAAAGTTGTTATGCTTCTTTGTCATTGGATAATATTTGCACAGTTCATCACAACTCAGCTCTTCTGTCACAAGGACACATGCACCTCAGTTTTCGGTCAACACCTCCTCAAACTTGTTTATCTCCCAGTTCTTCTTCTTGTTTATTTTCTCAAGGGTAGACTGGAATCTTATCAAGGTCAAAGTCACCCTGTCCAAGGGCTTCAGTCCAGATGAGGTCCCCCACACCCAGAGCTTCCCTGCCTGAGGAGGACACTGTGAACCCTGGCATGGCATCAGCTCACCCAACCTCCCCACACTGCTCTCCCTTTTCTGTGTGGCAATGGCAGCAAATGATGGCAGTCCTCACATGCTCCCACCACCCCCCAGGGAGTAGATGGATGAAGCTGTGGATGCTTTCCTCCTGCCTGTCAGCTGTGGGAGAGGAGAAGCCAGACCCAAGCACAGCAGGTAGTGTAGCTGCTCATTTCAGATTCTGAAACTTACCTGAGTCTAATGGGCTCACAAATCATAGATATTCCACACACCATGGTACCAATGGGCATGACCATTTTGTTCACCAAATCTGAGTGGCAGAGAGCTCACAAGCTGTCTCAGAGGAGACAGGGACTATGTGATGGTAGGCAAAGATGGGCCTCCATCGAATGAGTTGTCATAATGTAGCCTGGTGCCTCAGCATAGCAATTAGCCGCAAAATTGCAATTAATATAAAACAGCATGGCTACAATTAAAGATTTTGAAAGCAAAGGAAGCCTTCCCATTTCCCTACCAATTCCTGCATTATACACAGCCAATTCTGTCAGTCCCTGCTTATATGTATTGATAGACAACATTACTCAGAAATATCTGCCCCCCTCTCATGAAAAGAAATAGCACTGAAGCCAAATAAAAGTTGTGATGTTTAAACTATGGTGCAGGAAAAGAAAAACTGAGGAAAAACAGTAAGATACAACTTCAAGCAACATGTTACCTGAGAAACACAGTCACAGTTAATGAGTACAGAAGACATGGGCCAGCCTGTGGTTCTTGGCTGCAAGAGGAAATATGTTACAACACATGCAACACGAAGAAGAGATCTGCTTTAAATGAGGTATGTCTCCTTTCATTCCTCAGTGAGTATGTCTCTTTTACAATAATGTCCAAGGAAGTCAGTAAGCACATCAATAAGAGAATGTGGCAGCGTTTGCCAAATGTCATTCATACATGAGAGAGATTTAGCCATTTTGCACAGCTCCCCTGCCCCATTCAATCATTGAACTTGCTTGTTACAGCTTCCAGATCATGAGGAAATGTCTTGACAGAAGCATCTCCACTAGTACTGCTGTCCAGTCAGTGAGAGCGCCTCATCAAATGAGAAATAAAATTAGAGATGCTAACTTCATTTCTCAAATGGCAAGAACTTGCCGTGGTCAAAAGCAGCTGCAAAACTCCACTTCCTGCACTTTTGCTAGATATAACCAATCTTTAATAATTTCACCTGAATACAAATCTTAGTTATGGATTTAAACAGCCTCTATTTTTGTAACTTACCTTGATGTTTCTGTAATACAATCTGACCCACTACTTATGTGAAAACTCAGTGGTGGAGAAAAACTACAGCAATCAAACAGAAGAGGTATCTCTGCTTTGAATCATTGGAAAAAGTATTTTGCCAAACCCTAGCACTTTCTTGCTTTTTGGTATGTTGGACCACTGAACTGGCAGCAGAGGACTGCAGCTTCCTGGCCCTGTAATCCTTGAGTCATCTAAAGCAGGTTTCAAACAGAGGAGCTTTGCTCTTCTTTTTCATCTTCGCTCTCCAGGAAGTTTCTGTCAAAAGCTCCCGCCACCTCTACCTTGAAGGGTGAAGGATTTGTTTGGGTTCTGGGACACAGTGTGATGTTGTTCATGACAACATCTTATTTGTTCCTATGTAGAAACCACCTGATCATGGTTGTCTAGAATAGTAAAACATGTAGAAAGTATTGGAAAACTTCTGTAAGATAAAGATCTGCTGCCAGTTCTGCTCTCTTCAGCTTCTATATTCTGAGCCTTTCTGGATTAATTATTCTTCCTGAAAGTGCCAGAGAGCAAAAACCCTGCTGTGTATCAGCAACCAGACTTCTCTGAATGCCAGTATAGATGTTCTCTGGCAATATGTCTTCTCGATATATAAAGCCACAATGAAGGGAAACATAACCCTTCAAGCAATTCAACACATTCAATATTTGAACTTCGCATTTCAAGAATTTGTTATACTTACTTTTCTCTTAGAAAAAAAGAAGAGAGGATGAGGAACGTGCAGCTATGAGTTTTGACACAGCACAGACCACCTTCCTTCCCAATTACACACCAGCTTCCCTACTCAATATCCCTAAAACTAAATGATTGGCAGTATTAGCTTCCCACTTCCTAAGTTTTCAGTATCATCTCCAACCATCCTGAAAACTCCAAGGAGGATAAAACCCCTCTTCCTTCACAAGTGATTTTCTTATTTCTTAAAAATCCTTTTATCAATAATTCTTGACAAAGTAGTGATTATTATCAGTCTAGTGTCTTTTCTCAATGTATTTAGAGCTAAAAAGATTTGCCACAGCCTGTTAATGCCCTCACTAGCCCATCATTATCCAGAATAACCACCACTTACTGAAGTGTGGAATTTGAATTTTTAGCCATTTGACTTATGGGACTGTATTTGATAAACTCATAATTAATAGGTTAAAAAGAAAGGAACAGGAAGTGCTTGCTGTTTCAGACATAAAGCAGATGTTTAAAAGCATCGTGCATTTCTGGGAATATTGGAGCATATGTCTGCAAGAGATCACAGAGATTAATAGAGTCAAGTCCCCAGCAACTAAAGGCAATATGGAATAACTTTTTAGTCTGTAAAAAACGTGCAGGCCTATAGAAAGCTTGGATCCTTCTAGGTCTGCTCTTACTGGAACATCTGTCTCGCAAAGCCCTGCTCACCAGTGACAACAATTTATTTCTCAGCACTCCATATCAAACTAAAGACTAAAAGACCAGAGCTGTCTGAATGCACCAAAGGTAAATACAAAAGGAAAGAACACTGATAGGAAATATCAAAAGTCTCAGATGAAGGTCCCTAATCATCCTATGAAGTAGATTGCAGCTGATGAGTAGAAGAGTGTGCAAAACCTCAGCAAGATAAAGTGCTATCACAACCAAGCTGATATTTTTTTTTCTGAATGCTCTTAATGTAATGACAACTCCGCTTCAAAATACTCTCTCAAAGGCTTTGAGGAGTCAAATATAAAGGGAATTTCCTTTGAAGACTGGCAACACTGCTAATCTTGAGGGGTTTGGAAAGTCCCTCCATATTAGAATTATATAGAATCAGGCATCCTATCCTTCAGAAGGCTTTGAAAGACCCACATTGAAAATCCTCAGCTCCTAATTTAGTCAGACAGAGGTAATTTCTATGCCTAAGCAAAGTACCTACCATCACAGCCTGACCTCTGTTTCTCTCCTTCGGTTGAGTTAGGGTCTGGCAGCCCCAGGTAGCATACGCTCTGATGGTAAGTTGGTTCATCTCTTGGATGAAGCAGGATACTAGCCTTGTACTTTTTATTTGTGCATGCTTATCCATGTGAGAATATGATTACGTATACAATCTCCACTGGTGTAATAGAAACAAGGGTCCTCTTGAGGAGTGCCGAAGTATTTGACCTAAAGGTCACTAGCTGCAATTTAATCCAATCTGGTAGTTGTTGAAAACTGTTAGTGTCCAATGGCTTTACTGTGGCCTGCTGATATGTGGAATGAGCTGATGTTTTCTCAGGCTAGATTCAGTTGATGATTGTGGAGCCTTGAAGTAGCTTTGGCATTGGCAGCCTGAGCGGACTGAAACAGTAGATATTTGAAGTTACTGAACTTCTCTTTCTCCAATTTACTTTGGAAAAAGAGATATGCTAGCTGCCTTTTTCGGGGAAATTTCATTTTCTTGAAAAAGCTAGCTGCAATATCTTTATGGGTTTGCAGAGCAATTTAACAACACTTCCAAATGTAAATGATGCTTGTGAAAATGTGATTGCATGCTAGTGACAGCTTGGGGCTTTGAAAGGAGATTGTAAGCTCCCAAGTACAGACTTCTGTTCACTGAGAAATGAGTAGGATGGCAAAGTTCTGGCACCCCAGAAGCACATGCCACATTAGGGCTTGGTAGTGCACTCCTCCATGTCCCTTGCTCTTTGTTTGGCAATTCCTGTTGATCATTGCCCCCAGCCGAGCTGACAGAGCTCAGGCTGTTTTCTCTCAGCTGGATACAAGGACTGAACAAACTGGTGAAGCTTTTTCTAGTCATGGCAGGCAGGCTCTTACCTCTGCTTGTGCATTTTATTTGACTGTGTCATGCAGTCCCTCGAAGCATTTCCACCTCTCCCATTGCAGAGAAGAATTGGTTTCCCAGCTGCCTGTGCCAAGTAGCCTGCTGACAGACACAGGTCAGTGGGTGAGATAACTAGCTACCCCTTGCTGAGATGGAGGGAAAGAGAAAGATCTGATGAGGAGTTATGCATATGTATCTACATGCTAGGCATATTATGCCACTCAGTAGGTTTCCTAGTCTAGCTCTGAGCCTCTTTTTGGTTTCACTGGCATCTCCCTCTGTTGTTTCCATACATTTTGACTGGAGGTTTGCTGCATAAATGTTTTTACAAATGTGTTGTTAGAAATGCCACAATTGCTAATCCAACACTACAAAGTGGCAATGGGTGTTCTGTTGAATGTATGTTTTCCACTTTTTGACCAGAAAGACAACCATTGGATTCCCACGTTGCTGAACAATGATGCTCATTCTCCTTTTACTCCTCTCCACAATGTTCCTTTAGCCTAGTTCCTCCCAATAACTATGATTTTGACTTTTCAGAATTTGCTGTTGTCCTGAACTTTCCTTCCTTGGATAAACAGTAACTGTAAGAGCACTTTGCCCCCATCAGTCTGAAAAAAGCTTGTGCCATCCTCAGAAAGCAGGCCTCAGTCCAGTTCCTCTGGCCCCACAGGTTGAATCTTTTCTTGCCTCCAGAGAAGTATAAATGAAGAGTCTTCCTTTCCTACCACAATCATCATTATTATTAGTCTTACAGAGATGTTCAGCCTGTGATGGGATTATGTCTGGCTACACATAAAACAGAATCCCATGACTTAAATGACCTGCATTACTAATCACAGCTCAGCCAGTGACTAGAAGACCCTTTAGGAGTCTGTGCACAGCTTCTGAGGAGTTTGCAACAATGATTGAGAAAAACTAATTTCTATTTGCTGTAGAAAGAGCTGTGTATGTAAAATGTCTACAAATTTGCATACCTCTATTAAGTCTGCATCTCTGAAGAACTGAAAGCCACTGCAGGAGACAAGGGGAACAACATGACACACAAGGGAGGAGTGATGCCTGCTCATAGACATTTTCAGTATCTCTTGTGTTGAGGATTAATTTCCAATCATATCATAGTCCATCCAGGATTTAATAATGAAAACTAACTACTCAGTGCCATCTCACAAACTCCCACTTAGGATTTAACTCCTTTTTAAACAAAACTGCAAAGACACAAGCAGAAAATCTCCAGAGCAATCCTGCAGCCAACATCCTCTGATCTCACTCAAGCCACCATGAAAAGATCTTGTGATTTGGGTGGACCATCCTTTTACCTAGGTCAGTCTTCTCTATGATTATTCAACCAATAATACACACAGTTAACTCTTCTTTGGGAAAAGCCTGCAATGAACAGTACTGTGTCTTTTTTACTAACAAAACCTTTCTGATGGTGGTAAACTCTTTGTAAAGACCGTTACCTGCAAATAGTCACCAGCTAAGTGCATTAACAATGTTCAACAAATAGCTGCTGATCTGTTGTGTTTTTCAGGCTGAAAAGAACTCTTCTGCAAATATTTGCCATACTGTTACTCCGGACCTTGGAAGAACTGTTACACCTTCAATACAATACAATACAATACAATACAATACAATACAATACAATACAATACAGATGAGATTAATATAAAAGTAATATTATCGTATTCTTTGGGGGTTTTGTTGTTGATGTCATTTGGAAACACCTTCAATACCCCAAACCAAAAACTGGAAAAAACATCTCTAATTTAAAAGGTAAGCAGAACCTAAGATGATTCTGACCAGACAGCTGAATGATGCAAAAATCTTCTTCACCACCTCCTTCATCCTCAGACCAGGCTACCCACAAAGTGCTCCAAATTCTTCATACTTTCTAGATACTGAGAGAAGATCTCGTTTCTCTCTACAACTACCTAAAAGGAGGTTGTAGTGAGGCTGGTGTTGATCTCTTCTCCCAAGTAACTAATGACAAGACAAGAGGTAATGGCCTCAAGTTGTGCCAGGGGAGGTTTAGACTCGGCATTAGGAAGAAGTTCTTTACTAAAAGAGTGGTCAGGCACTGGAACACATTACCCAGGAGGTGGTAAAGTCACCATCCCTGGAGGTGTTCAAAAAACAAGTAGATGTGATGCTTCGAGACATGGTCTAGGGATTAGGGAGATGTTGGACAAAGGTTGGACTTGATGATCCTAGAGGTCCTTTCTAATCTAAATGATTCTATGATTCTATAACATTTCGGTGGTAAAATGTCTGCTGCTGCCTTAACTTGAAGACTATTATTTCCTAACAGATACATGGCTAGAGCTGGTGATCCATGCATAGACCTCATGTTTCCATATGGCACTTCACTTCACTTGACTGAAAATAGCTCAACTTGTTAACATCGCCTGCTTAGCAGTTTATATGTTAAACTCTTAGATATAGTATGTTATTTTCCAGTAAGTTTACACACAGTTAGCATGAGTCTTCAGAGAAGTAAAAGCTAAAATGTCAAATGGAAAATTATTTATTAAAAAGCAAAAGATGGACATTAATATGAGATTTTAATGATACCTTTATATTGCGTACATAACTAGCTAAAGGAAAGATACTTTTTGTAAAGGAAAATGAACTTCTGGGCTGAAAGAAATTTTCTACATGAACTAGGCACAGAAAAAAAGGCATACACTGCTAAAATGTGCTGAGACATCCTTTGCAGAAAAGGTCCAGAGTGCAGTGTCATACTGCAGGGACTGTGTAGCCTTGAAGACTTAAGTAATAGAGGGAATTTAATAATAGACATGAAAGGTCATGCCTATAAAGATATTCTATTACAGAAAAAGTTGCTGTTAAAAGCTGGGAGCACCCCTACTAGAAATAAGAGAGAAGGAGAAAGACCTGTCTATACTAGGTAAATGCATGGTGATTGTGAAGTGCCAGTATATTATGGCAATAAAAAGACACTAGAGGAACCTGAGGATATATCAATATTCCAGTAGGGTCAAGCGCCATGAAGGGAAATTCATCCTGATGGGCTCACCAGTGCAAAGGTGATCAAAGGACAGAAAGCCCATCTTCTGATAGGTTGTGGAGATGCCTAGCCATGGCAGTCTGCTATTGCAAGGCAGAAAGGTGACATGACTCTTCTCTGTAAAGCCGCCTGAAAGAAACAAGAATTATTTCCATAGACACAAGGCTGACCCAGGGACAATGGGTATATTCCGGCCTGAATAAACGTCATACAGAAATTTAAAAGCTTTTAACTATGAGAGGAGTGGATTTCTGGTATCATCTCTGAGTAAAAGTAATGGAAATAATAAACATCTCAGGTACTACTAAGATGTAATGATCAGTTCTACAGTAGCATTTTTCAGAGCTTTGTGATAACTGGGAGTTAGACTCAACATCAAATATTCATCTGAATCCTCTGCCATTTGTTCTATACATCATGGTACATGATAATGACTGCTGTCTCCTACTGCCTTCACTCCTGTTACACTCAGATCGCTCTGCAAAACTAATCCTGTCCTCAAATTCAGGGCTGAGATAGTTTCATCAGCTCTGATTTCCCACAACTATGTTCCACCAGAGATATCAAGCCACTGAAAGGGAGAAGAATGCTCAGAGCCACAAAAAATCAACTTTTTTGACTTGATCAACAGCATGAAACTTACTTGGTGCATCTCCATTAGTGTTTAGCTCAGATCAGGAACACATTTATGAAGCGAATCTCCTGATTGTCCCCACATAAATGTGCTCAACTTTGTGTGAAGCTATCACAAGCAAGCACGAATTGGATTTATTTCAGATAACACTAAACCAGAAGATGCATTCTAGAAGTATATGGGATGCTCTTCAACCACTAACCAGTGTTCGGTCCCCAACATCACAACAGTCTGATCCAAACCAGTTTGCAGCAAAGCTCCAAAATGTGTATAGTGTGGATGTTGGTTCCCCAGCATCAACAGATTTGCCTTATAGATCTATTCCTGTTGTGCCACAGTACTTGCCTATGTAGATGAAGCCATTATATTCTTGAGACAAAAATCACCATGTCCCTCAGAACATATGAAGTCAATGTAAAACTAATTTCTTTAGTCTTTTCTTAGAACTTCTTCACTATGCCTTCTCCAAATTTCCTGCAAAGTGTTAATCAAAGTGCTTAGTACAAAGTCAATTGAAAATTGTTCTTTTACATTTTCTTTCACGGGAAAAGTTTAGATAAGAAAGCCCGATGCAGCGTGTAAACAGGGACTCCATGAGAACAGACTTTTCTCAAGTGCTTTTCAAAACCCTCTTCTGGAAACCTCAAGGTCATATGTGAATTTCAGGTCAGTTTGCAGTCTAGCCTGAGTTCATGTTCACATATCTGCTGTTTTGATCTACAAAAGCTCTTACCAGACAATGTTGTCTGATTTCTGCTGTTTCCTATTTCTGCTTCTAACCATCCTCCTCTTGAAACTGGAAAACAAGGGGGAAGGGAAAAAAAAAAAAAGAGAGACCATTTTATTTTATATGCTGTTGGCTTTGGAAATTCAGAGATACTCCCCCTGGTATCAAACAGTTTCTGACTGCAGGCACTGATCCTCCAACTGATAGGGTCTAAAATTAGGCTGAGTTCTGTAACACACAAAATGGGCAAATGTATTTACCCTGGGTCATTTGTTATTTCTGCCTGATGCTGTGGAATCTCCAGCAGATGACTGCACAGTATGCATTGCTGAATTATGCAGATAACAGATGAATTTTAGGGTAGTGGCTGCCTTAAGCAAACGCTATCTTGCTACTGTGAATTTAACATCACAACTATTTTGGCACTTTTCTGTGTTTCATCTGCTTATTTTAAAAACAGCAGTATTTGTTTGCAATGGCATTGTAATACCCTCGTAATCTTAAACCATAATGCCAATAAACCACCACTGACATTGTAATGGCTCACATTACCATATCATTATAGATGTAAAAGTCAGTCCCATATACTTCCTACAACATCAGCATTGGTGAGGCAGCCATTAAGATGTCAGTGGTAGAGTGGAGAATCACCATTATAAGCTTAGTCAAGATAATAAAACATTGCTAAAGGTAGCTACAGGGCCATGCTCAGCAGCTGTTTCCAAATATAAACCTCTCAGCAGTTTAAAAATAAATTTTAAATTAGCCAAATGCTCAAATCCACATTAAGAACTGATTTTTATGTCAGCAAAAGAAGTCCTATTTAAGACTGTCAGAGGCTGGAGTTTTCTTTAATGCCTATTGTGAAAAGGCATCTTTTAAAAAAATATTTCCATATACTTTAAATCACTGAAAAACTGAGGGACAAGAATTTTAGTCTTGCTTTAGCTGTACATGTCTTGTCCTTTGATGACAGCAATGGAAATGCCCTGCTTAAAATGAGAACGCACCTAGATTGTATATAACAAGATTTCTCCTACTGTAGCTGAATCCAGTGGTGAAATACTTTGCACATATGAATTTATATTCCTCAGCATACACAATTGGTTATATTGAGGCTTTTTGATGCCATTAGCATAATTCAAAGTCATATCATATTAATCTTTTGCATGAGACTTTTTAAAGCAGTACAATAGCAAGCAGACTAATGAAAAGTAGTTAATAGAGATTCTGGCAAAAGGGAGAGCTACTTTAATTTGGAAAGTATAGAGGATTTGACTGGCAAGCACAAGTGGGAGAAACGGAACATAGTGCAAACAGCAGCACAAGTACACTGAAACAAGAGCATTCACTGCAATAGCAGCTTATGTTTATGGACATTGCATTCATGAATGTGTTGATTGTTATATAAGCAATCATGCTGATGGATTTCTTTATGTCTTGTACATATAAATCAGAGATTACTTCTTAAGGGAATTTTAACCATCATAAAATTCAGATAAGACATAAGAAAAACTTAACTGGAGACTTTGCTTTTATTAACTAGTCTTCAGGAGCAGGCAGTGGAGCCCTCAGCTTTATTGCTCAACCTGTACTGAAGCAGGAGACACCTTGGTTTCAGCAACACTTCTTAGATGGGTAAGCATTTGACAGGTTGAAGATGTTCTTGAAATTGGCCCTTCATCTGACGATATGCATTAAGGTAAGTGTGGAGCACCATCAAGACACAACTCTCAGGGCTCCACTTTTACAAAATATTATGTTTTAAAATGGGGAGTTCGAAAAGCCAAATTTTTAACAGTCTATCAAAAACCTAAAAAAACAATGGAAATGGATATTCTTCAAATTATTTTTTTCTAAAATCACTGTGACTGATTTTCAAGTGCCTGTTTGGATTGGGCAGTTTTCCTGTTATAAGTCTGTGAGAGCAGAGGAGATAACACAAGTAATTTTAATTCTTTCAGTTAGATGATATAATTTTTGTGCTTTATTAAAGCATGTCATAACTATTGTTTTCAACATGATTTATATACTGTGCAGGTGAATATAGTCCTCTTCAAATTCATGGTGGTTATAACCTTGACTTGGGATGTAAAAATGGAAGATGATGGCCTTTGATTATGTCTATATACACACCTGTGTATGTGACTATCTGTGTAGTCATATAGAATCATAGAATTTTTCTGTCTGGAAGAGACCTTCAAAATCACCAAGTCCAACCATTAACCCAGCACTGCCAGGTCACCACTAAACCATGTCCCTAAGCACCACATCTACACAACTTTTAAATACCTCCAGGGATGGTGACTCCACCACTTCCCTGGGCAGTCTGTTCCAGTGCTTTACAACCCTTTCTATGAAGACATTTTTCCTAATATCCAATTTAAACCTTACCTGACACAACTTGAGGCTATTTCCTCTTGTCCTTTCCCTTGATACACTGGAGAAAAGACTGATCCCCACCTCTCTACAACCTCCTTTCAGGTAGTTGTAGAGAGCAATAAGGTTTCCCCTGAGCCTCCTTTTCTCCAGGCTAAAGAAACCCAGTTCCCTTAGTCACTCCTCATAAGACTTCTTCTCTATACCCTTCGCCAGCTTTGTTGCCCTTCTTTGGACATGCTCCAGCACTTCAATGTCCTTCTTCATGTCCCTCACTACAAGAAAGACATGAAGGGTCTAGAGAACAAATCATGAGAGGCTTCTTCTCTAGAACAAGTCTTATGACTTGTAATACAGGCTGCTGAATGCATATTTAGGAAGAAAGGCAAAACAGAGATCAGGCGTAATTATCTGTCTACAAGAAGGGCAAGAGTTATATTGGTCAGATGTTTAAATACACTATGTTTATTATCTTGGAAATAAAACCAAAATAACCATTAGCATACAGATCTCCAAGTAACTTCCATGTACGCTATTCTTTATCAACATTAAGGATCTAAAGCTTTATCACTATTGAATTAATCAGTTTCTTAATTCATGCAGTCCCATCATTGGAGACAGTTCAACATATGTTTTTTCTCCTTGTAGTGGGTTGACCCTGGCTGAATGACAGATGCCCACCAAAACCATTCTATCACTCCCCCTCCTCCACTTGACAGGGGAGAAAAAATACAGTGAAAAGCTCATAGGTCAAGATAAGGACGGGGAGATCACTCGGCAATTACTATCATGGGCAAAACAGACTCAACTTGGGGGAAAAAAAAAAATTGATTTGTTACCAATTAAATCAGAATAGGATAATGAGAAATAAACTTATATCTTAAAAACACTTTCCCTCCCTTAAAAATGCATCCCTCCCTTCTTCCCAGGTTCAACTTTACTCCTAAGCTTTCCACCTCTTCCCCCACAGTGGCACAGGGAACGGGGGTTGCAGTCCATGCATGACTCATTGTCTCTGCTGCTCCTTCCTCCTCAGGGGAAGGGCTCTTCACACTCTTCCCCTGCTTAAGTGTGGGGTCCCTCCGACAGGAGACAGTCCCTCCCTAATGTGAGTACTTCCCCTAGGCTACACCTTCTTCACTAACTGCTCCATCATGGGCCCCTTCTACAGGGTGCAGTCCTTCAGTAACAAACTGCTCCAGCGTGGGTTCCAAGCTCTGCCAGCAAACCTGCTCCAGCATTGGCTCCTCTTTCCACAGGTCCTGACAGGAGCCTGCTGCAGCACAGGCTTTCCATGGGGCCATAGTCTTCTTTGGGCACATCCACCTACTGTGGCATGGGGACCTCCATGGGCTGCAGGTGGATATCTGCTCCACCGTTAACCTCCACAGGCTGCAGGGGAACAGCCTGCCTCACCAAGGGCTTCCCCACAGGCTGCAGGGGAATCTCTGCTCCAGCACCTGGAGCACCTCCTCCCTCTTCTTCTTCACTGACCTTGGTGTCAGCAGAGTTGTTTCTCTCACCTATTCTCACTCCTCTCTTCAGCTGTGCTTGTGCATCAACTTTTTCCCCTTCTTAAATACATTATCACAGAGGCACTGCTACCATTGCTGACTGGCTCAGCCATGGCCAGTGCTAGAAGCTTCACCTATGTCTGACAGAGCCAATGCCAGCTAGCTCCAAGACAGACTAAGCATTTAGGACCTTTCAGGAGACATTGTGATGAAATGGTGCTAAATTTTGGAGAAGGTATTCATTAGCTGATCCTGTCCTGACGACTCTGGGGCACCACAGCATTTTCCTGTTTGTGAAGTCTGAGGATGAAGAAGGTTTCTGTGGGTCAGCAAAGGGTTTAGTTGAGAGGAGATAATTGAAAGGGATCTTGGAATAAAAATCATTATAGCTGAGTAGGGTTATAGGAACAATACAGAGTGCCAAGTTCATCTATACTTCAGTTGCTGGCATTCATCCTGTAATGGCAAAGGGTCCTTTCCCTTCTCTCCCCAAATGTCTTCATAGATATTTTTTTAACTAAGCAGGATTTTATCAGCTTTTCCACTCTTTAAACATTGTCAGTTAGTGCTAGCCAGACTGCACAGTTAATTGTATTCTAATCTACCCAATTAGTCCCCTATTCCCACAACGACTTACACATGTGGTTAATTTAAAGTTTAACGCAAGTGTGAAACTATTCTGTGCCTGAGTCTGCCTGCTTCTAATGAGTGGAAAACCAAATGCTTTTCTTCCTCAAATCCCTCCTCGAGAGCCACAGCTTTCTCTTAGCCTTTCATCATTAATCTCAGCTCTAGTGTTATGCGCTATCTCACCCGTGCCTGATTATTAAACATAATAAAACAGAATGAAAAACAAATCCAGAATAAAAGACAAAGGGAATCAAATTACCTGATGGCCATGCTTTGTAAATAGTGGCTCTTTCATGAAACAAATTCCCTTTCGCTTTTTGTTGTTTCCTTTCCTCTTTCACCCCCTCTGTGCCCCTTTTTAGCCAATGTAATTCATTGTGTTGTCTGTTCTGTAAGCATCCTAGGGCAGCGACCTTGTCATCTCAGTGGTCTGCACCATGCACCTCCAGAAGAGTGTATAAATATTAATAAACACACATTGACATTCAATGAAATCAAAAGTCCAATTTTTCTGAACCAATAACTCACTTTCTCTGGGTATGAAACAGTAGTAATCCATGGCCATGAGCTTTAATCCTTGCAAAAAATGCTATCAAATGGGACTTTCATGAGCAGTATGAAAAATACATGCAAACAAATGAAGGTACAGCATATCTAGTAAAGCACTGGTTATCTATGTGAGCAGTATTTATTGGCTTCCACCCACAAGGAAAAATGCTGTCACCTGCTGCCCCTCAACCTGCTCCCTATGATGTTAAACTGTTTGGAAAAGAGTTTTCCTATCTGGTATTTCCAAACTTTTGGATCCTCTTAGCCCATCATTTCTCCCTTTCTCTGCCATCCCCTTACTGGTGTTAAAACATGTTTTGGTTTGAGCTAGAACAGAACTAATTCTGTTCAGTGATTTGACTTTTCAGCTGAGTCTCTTCTAACTAACTGCACTTTCTAAAGTTAACGGCATATTTTTGCAGTATCTGCTTCTAGCAGTGATAATGATTGATGTTTAGAGTTACTACCAAGGATTGGTGTGCAGACCAAGGTCACTGCTAAATCTTGTGTACCACATCAGGGATGTAGAAAGTAAAAGGCTGTACCTGTGGGGTGTAGCAGACAGGACAGGTGACCCTAAACTGATCAACAAATTGTATTCTATCCCATATATGTCATATTCAGTATAAAGCTAAGGGTTCACAAGGGACAAGCTCTCTTCTTCAATGGCCAGCATCTGAGAAGGACTCTGTTCATTCTGCTTTCAGTCCTGATCCGTGTGTTCCTGAATACAGTTTCACAATCCAGCTCCTGAATCTGGTTCCCATTTGCTACTGAGCCAAATCTGGGATTTCCCCCAGTGCCAGTCTCTCACACTGCTCCACAGCATTGGTGATTGCCATCAGAGGGGTTGGGTTTGATACTGGTTTTGTATATATTTGTATATATTTCATTTTATCATTACTATTTTCACTGAAGCTGTTCTAGCTTTCTTTTCTAATTCATGTCTCTCTCATTTCCTTTCTCTTCGCCTTTGGGGAGGGAGAGAGGTTAACAGAGAGCATCTCTTACAGGTCTAGTGGACAGTCTTGACCCTAAACCTTGACAAAACATCACAAAAATTCTGATAAAATAATTGTAAAAATTATCAAAGAAGAGATTTACAGTGCTTCTGTGCAACATCAATTTCTCCTTCCTTCTGTCTGTGCCTCATGACACAAGCTTCGATTGCAAGACCATTCTTTGATTTTTTACAAAACCCCTCGAAAATTCTGGCAGCCAAGAGGAAGGGGTTTTGCAGACCAATCAAACAGTGAGCACAGATGAGGTGTTGAAACTGATGGCAAGGATCATACCTGCACCACAGGATGTCTAGCATGACCAGACTAACAAATGAACTATATCTCTTTTAGGAAAGCTGTATATTCTTTGTTGCCTTGATTCACTATTATTCTCTGCACTGCATGGACCCAGGGTCCTCTGGAAAGAAAGTCCTGCTTCTGACTGTGTCATTGTTACTGTAAGCCTTTAGCCAATTTTCAAGGGTCTGGTAGGTTGTTTCTGTTAGAAGCAGGAGAAATTAGAATGGGAAATAGGTATTTATCTGATCTAAGTCTCTTTAGCAGAAAAAAGCAAGAATGTTGTCTTGTTTCTACGAATACATGCAGGACCAGATATCTATTCCAGCTCTCTTTCCAATCTGCAATGTGCCCCCTGAATATCAATGTTAATTTTATGCCAGATCATGTAGTGTTTTACTGGATAGCTCTAACTTGTCTTTTTTTCTATAGAGGGGCATTTCTTACTCTGGGTATAATGAGGTTCATCCATCCCCATCCTTGCCGCAGCCTTGCCACCACTGGTAAACTCTTTCTGTGCCTCGCTTCCCCCTGGCACTGAGCAGGGACAGCCCCCACTGCTGCCCACGGGACCTGGAAGTACACAGCATCTCTACATCAGTCCTTGGCAGGACACTCCTGTCATTCCCAAAGTTACTTAGGCAGACATAAGGCAACTCAGGCAGGAAAAGCAGTGCATGGGAGAAGGTGAGAAAGTCCCAAAGCCTTGGCTGTCCTGTGCTTGTGCTAGTGAAGTGGGTGGTGGGAATTCATTGTATAATTGTGTGCTCCCACCCTTCTTCGCACTAAAGCTGAATGAAGCAAATCTTTCTTATTGATCAACGTGTAAGTGTATTACAGAGCTGTTATGCATTTGCATGTCTGGGCAATATACCCCAGGGGAGGTTTCACTAGCTACCTGAGCTCACAGAGATGGCCATAGAGCACCTGAAAGGTAGCACACAAGGGAAAATTAGAAGGCTTTTCACAACATAATGGCCATTTGTTCTGTTTCCAAACATACAACAACTAAATAGCCTCATCTTCTTAGAATTATCTTGATGATGAGTGATCTGTACTGTTCTTATGTTGTATCGTTCTCTCAAGACTCCATTGCATGCGCAGACATGTTCACAAAAGTTTTCTACAAAATTTTCTGTTGAGAAAGTTGGGCACATCAACTAAAAAACATGAGAGTAACCACTGTTTCTATGTATAAAAAGCTTACACGTTCCCCCTCCTACACACACATTCTCTCATATGCCCATTTTCACAGAATCACAGAACATTAGGGGTTGGAAGGGACCTTGAAAGATCATCTAGTCCAACCCCCCTGCTAGAGCAGGATCACCTAAATCAGGTTACACAGGAACACGTCCAGGTGGGTTTTGAATGTCTCCAGAGAAGGAGATTCCCCAACCTCTCTGGGCAGCTTGTTCCAGTGCTCTGTCACCCTCACTGTGAAAAAATTTGTCCTTATGTTCACCCAAAACCTCCTATGCTCCAGCTTGTACCCATTGCCCCTTATCCTATCACTGGATGTCACTGAGAAGAGCCTGGCTCCGTCCTCCTGACACTTGTCCTTTACAAATTTATAGACATTAATGTCTCCTTTTCTCCAGGCTAAAGAGACCCAGCTCTCTCAGCCTTTCCTCATAAGGGGAACTTCCAGACATGTGGCAACATATGGGAACACCTACACAGTAGCTTCATCTGACTAGCCAGAAATCCGGCAATGCCAAGGTCTGCCAGATTAACGACACGTGCAGTACACAGGTGGTTCATGCACACATAATAAGTATGATGTGAACTGGAACTGTCAGAGTAGCTATGCAGATTTAGTCCATGAAATCCCACAGACATACAGCAGCCTCACCCGAGATCTCCTGGCTCAATGTCTGTGCCAGGTTTAAAGGTAGCATTGGGCTCTGGGGTATAACAATATTGTCTCCTCTATTTATTCCACAAAGGGACAAGGTCAATTTTGCTATTTATTCTGAATTAATAAGGCCTCAGTAAGGTTTTTCTCACTCCCAGCTTGATACAATTAAACATCATATCATACTGTAATAGGTCTGCCCTGAATGAAGTTAACCCATATGGTGCAGAGTTTTGGATTTGTGGCTAATCAGAACGCACCAATATTTTGGCTGTTGTGGACCAGTGCTTGCACAACATCAAGGCTTTCTCTCTTTCCCACTCTGCCTTCTTGTCATTCTGTAGTGAGTAGTCTGGGAATGGGCAAGCTGCTGGGAAGGGACACAAGTGGGACAGATGATCCAAACTGGCCAAAGGGTTACTTCATGACATATAAATTCATGTTCAGCAATAAAACTGTGTTAGAGGAAGAAGGAGGTGGAGATGTTTTGGCTTCCAAGGCAGATGTTGCTCAGAGGCTGGCTGAGCATCGGTCTGCTGGTGGGAGGTGATGAGCATTTGCATCACTTGGCTTTGTATCCTTTTTTCACTTCTTGAACTGATTTTATCTTAACCTACAAGTTTTCTTGCTTTTGTTCTTCCCATTCTCTCCCCTGCCCTGCTGGCAGAGGGGGTGAGTGAACAGCTGTGTAGGCACTTTGCTGCTGGCCAGAGTCAGCCCACATCACACACCTGTATGTGCATAGATAGTGTGTTGACTGGGGCAACACAGTTTGTATCAGTAACTTTACTTCTCAATTTCAAGTGGGTTTGAATGAGTGATCATTAGCTCAGACTTGTACTTGCTTTAACAGACAGCTTCCCTCCTTTCCAGCCCTTCTGTTTACTGATGCACACATTTAACTGGTGAGTGTGACATCTATGTGTTCACTGTTCTGCAATACTCAGAGCAGGGTCTTGGGTCCCATCTTCCAGCCCCTGCTTCCCCAAACCCTCTGTCTCTGTTTAAGGCTCA
>VYZX01020487.1:5099-36759 GCA_013401335.1 Brachypteracias leptosomus | reverse complement strand
AAACCCTAAACCACAACACAGGGAAAACAAATTCAGAAAGTATTATGAATGTACTGCCAGCACTTCTGTACTGCGCTCATCATTATGGTTTCTGAACAGCTTTCTAATGTTAGGTCAAATGTTAAGATGAGAAATGCAGAAAGGAAGGAAGAGCAAAGGGAGCCAGCTGGGCTTGAAAGCCAATGGCAGCCAGCCCAACCACTCAACCCTCTTTGGTGATGTCACCAGTTGGGCTCCACTTTCAAGGTCACAGAGGCTGAAAGGTAAAGGGAATGGCAGTAGAGAGAATCCACCCACACATTTCTCATTCATCAGGAGGGGGACATGGCATACTTTTGAAGCCAGAGGACAGGTACTTTCCAAGAAGGAAGAGAAGCAGCAGCCCCTCCTAGAAATGTGTGAGCTGGCAGCACCACAGCAGAGAATCAGGAAATGGATAGGATCCCAAAAGATCACAGACCAGTATCTGACACCACATCCCTGGCCAGAAAGCTATGTTAGATGTTACTCCTGCCCTCAGTTCAGAACTCCATGTGCAGATCTTCCCTGGACCTTTGCTATTTTGTCTTATTTGATGACAACTGCACGTCACTGAAGTCCACATAGGAGAAAGGTTACCTAGTTATTCTGGGTGAACTTATCTCACCCTCAATGTGCTATCTGGACACCAGGGAGAATTACAAAAGACATCCAGAAACTCAGAATATGAAGACTGGAGCTAGAAGTCAAGAAGTAGTGAGAAACATTCCCACACATGCAAAGCCAAGTGCACCACACAAGCTGCTTAATGACCTTCAGTACTTGTTCATATCACCCAGGAGCCCTCACACACATAGCAGCTGCATCTCAGCTGAAGTACTAAACCAACAGGCAAGAGTTTAAAGTGAAGCCTGAGCCTTGCCAATTGTCTTATAGCTGCAATTTCCAGAATTGCCAACAGAAGAGGGTTTGGAAACAAGATTACCAGTCATATACATGCTGGTGACTAAATCTGTTCAGAAATCTTCCTTCTCCTGCAGGGAACAGCTCACCAACTGCAGCTGTGCATGTCTTGGCTATTCCTTTTGTGGCCTGGACATAACAGCAGGTTAGGAGGTTGGCCGGGCTAAAGTTTGTAGTCAAAGTATACAATGTAGTCTCACTTGTCAATTCTCACCTCTATCAAATCCTCATTAGAAACCATGAAAAGGACACTGTATACACAGAGTAAGTTAGGGCATGAAAGGTCCTACAGAAATATAACCAACAAAACCCAGAGTTACAACACTGCCTCAAAGTTCAAATGGACAAACTGGTTATCTAGGCATGTTCAGTTCATAAGAACGCTTCTGAGAAAAAAAACTAAGTGCTTCAAAACAGCAAAAGCACTCTTGTGGATGGACTCTGACTTTGGAAGGGAATTTGGCTGACTTTATGTGTGCCCAGCAGTGCAAGGACATAAGTATCAGATTGCTGACAGTGAAAAACAATGTCCTGTACCATAAACACTGCAGAGAGCACAAGCTGCCCAGTTTCCACAGAGTCACTGCACTCTCTGCAGGATGAATCTGCCTATCAAAATAGCTGCATCCTCCCAATGTGGTAACACAATCAAGAAAATCATGCTGTAGGGCGGTTAGCTTAACAGAGCATGCTATTTTTTGTACCCCCAGAAAAGCATGGCCTGTGCAAGTGGAAGAAGGGAGAGGCAACAAGAACCAGTGCCCCCGTGTCTCTCTCCTCAGGCACCATCTTTGTCATCCTGCTCTCCAGAGGGAAGAGTTCTGCTGGATGGAGGACTCCAGCAGTGTGGGCACAGCTATGCCATAGGACACTACTGGGCAGACGAAACCAAGATCAGCGGGCAAGATGAGATGCATCAACCTCCAGTCAAGGTCTCAGGCTCTGGAGGCTCCTGAAACATATTTATAGGAAACAAGCTGAAAACTAAGTCAGAAAATGTGCAAATGTTAACAGAGCAAGAGTCCTTGAACTCCTTTCCCCCCACGCTAAATGCCTCTTTCCTCACAGCCAAGTCTTCCTGTCTCTGCTCCTTCTTACACCCATGAGCTCTACCCAGCTATATCTGCCCATTCTGCTCTCAGCCACTACAGGTAACAGTGACACAGCCTTCAGAGTCAGCCACATTTACTCTCATTTTCTGTAGGCAAGAGGGCAGGTAGGTGCGCTTCTCAATCCCTGCTCCTTCAGGTTCTTCAATGCTCACACAGGCTTGCAAGGGCCGAAATCACTTTCAGAAACCTGCACCCATGCCCCCAGCTCACAGTTGCAGGCACCAGCCGCTACAGACCCCTGATGTGATTCATGTGCCGAGTGACCCATCAGACCTTCTCCTTCTCTGCATGTCCATGTGTGCTGGTGTCATGCTAAACAATTGGAATGATCAAATGGAGCAGGACAAACTCACCGTGGGTTTCGAGTATGTTTGCTGTTGGGTCCTGGAGCAGGGGTAATGGTGGGTAAAATCATTCCTCTCTCCTACAGATTACTTTATAGAGCTCTCAGCATGAGAAAAGGATCAAAGAAACACCCCAGAAATGCTTGATTATTTGGCATGCAGTCTTTACACTTATTTCTTGTTTTGTTTAATCTTCATATTCAATAATAAAACCACAAAAAAGGCAGAATCAGTGTGAAAAATATTATAGTGAGTCAGAAAATGGATCTTCATTTTAGTCAGCAAAAAAAGATCTTACTATATCTAGTTAAATATGCTGATGATCATTATCAATTCAGTGTAACATAATATCAGTTTCTGCTTAGGAGATGGGGGTTCATGCCCAAATTTAATTCACAGACTAATAATTTCCTCCTTACTTGTTCACAACATTTGAGGAATAGCTGTTACCAAATATAGAAAAATGCATACCTAGGAGTTTAGACTTCTTTATTTGGAGTTTTCTGAACAGAGAGAACAGTCTTTTAACTAAGAGATAAGCTGAGTTCTTGACAAATGGGAGTCCTCGCTAACCATGATTCTTAACACTTTTGAGAAAATTAGTTTCAGGTATCTAGGCAAACTCTTGCATATCAAAATTCTGTTCCTTGGTTAGACTAAGTCTGTGTGGTGTTCATTTACAGCAGAAGCTTATATAAGTTTATATAGTTTAGATCTGCTATGCTGGGCCATATGGTACTATCCTTTTATAAAGAGAGGTCTTCACTAAAATGAAGTTCTGTTTCAAAACTGATGGCATGTATTTTGCAGATTTCTGTACAGTAGCTGATGTTGCTGGGAAGCTTAAAATATCACCTTCAGCACACTGGGAAATAACAGGTGTGTTGAGGAGTGTTTGTTGTACCTAATTATAGGCACTTATCCATGATGTCTGGTCATCTTAGGCCAGCCTGGTGTTACTGAAGAAAAGCAGGCTTCTCTCAGGGTGATCCAGAGTTAATAAGTTAGGTTTTGACTTGGATTTGCTCCCCCAAAATAATCTCTCTCACTTAGAAAAAGACAACCAACTTTCAAAAGATAACTGGCTTCCAAAAGATACCAACTTCCAAAAATAAAACTCCTTGCTTCTTTGGTTTGGCTTACTTGCTTCAGGGAAAGCTTTTAAACCTGAGTGTTTAAAAGCAATATCCCACTACCTATAGCTGGGCATGAAAATATTTATTCTTCATTTGAGGAATGTGTGCAATGTTCAAGTCTCATTCTGCAGCAGAGTAAAACCAGGCTTCTTCAAGTCCTTCAGGAAAGATAAGAGAGAGCAAGCAGGTATTTAGAAGGGCCAGCTGATCAGTGGCTGTGGGATAGAATAACCAGGGTCAGCCTTCTCTACTGTACATGCCCTGAAGTAGACACTATACTTCCCATGTGATAGCCCTTCCTTTGAGATATTTTGGGAGGAGGAGGTGTATCTTGCTCTTGGTATCCTCTCTTTTCCCTCCTGTCTTCTATCCACCAGATTTCTTTCTGGACTGTAGATACGTAGGCTGATGAACACGTGTGATTTCTGAAAGCAGTGTGTGCCTGAAAATGTCCCAGTTTTTCACACATTTGACAAAAACACTTCCAAGACCTGAAATACTCCAATGTGCTCAATTCTTACATCAATATTTAAATATTCAAGCTGGAATGTCCCACTTTTTAGAGTTAGTGAACAACCCAAAATTCAAGGCAAGTAAGATACCTAAAATCCTTCATTTGAATGTGTCTAGGAAACTGAAGTCTGATAGTTCGCTTAATTGTCTTGGGAAAAAAAGACGTGTGAATGTTGTTAAATACAAGAAATCACCAGGTACAGCAAACCATTGTAGAGCCTAATTTGTTAAATAAGAGGTCTCTTGGTTTATAAAAATAATTGCTTTAAAATATAATGGCTGTTTCTGTTCAGCTCACATTAAGGTATTTTTTACAATTTTACATCTCAAGACATTGAATACAATTTTTATTATATCAGTATAGTGTTAATGCCATTAGCTTCATCTATTCCTATTTGCCATTCAAACCCCCTAGCTGACAGCTTAAACTCCTATGAGTAGGAAAATGTATGAAGTATTAGATATGAAATGTCTAATAACTATGTCTACAGAGAGAGACAATAAATAGCATTTTGATGGAGAGTAAAAGAATATTTTGAAGAGACAGGCTTCTGAAATGAGTGGGAGTGGAGGCTCACGATCATGTTTGATTCTTCTGAGGTTATGACTGTGCATTCATTTTTACTTTTAAAGAGAGAGGAATAGCTCTGCAGACTGTAAGTGAATTAACTCTTGTAACCACTTCACTAATGGAAAATGCTGAGCAAGGTTTTGATCACTAGAATGGAAGTAGTATAATACGTTAACAGGTCATCAGTCTATCATTTAAAATGAGCAGAACAATCACAAGTGATAAGGCTAAAATGAGGCCACAGCGTTACAATATTTTTCCATAAAGAGTAAGCATAAGCTATTCTGATGTCATAAAAAGATAAACTGAAAACATGTCTCCACCTCATATCAAAGCTGCTCAGTAGATTTATTAAGGTGCCAAAATAGTTTCTGGTAGTGAACTGATAAACAATAATCTTCCATGCATCCTGATTAAAAGGTGAATCAATTAGTCTTCCTTCTGCTTTACAACAAAACCACAGCTGGTTTATTTCAAAATAAGTGAGCACTGAGCCTGAGAAACACTCTGGGCAGAATGAAATGCTTGCTGCCACACATTTTTTTTTAATTTCAGATCTACTTTGTGGAATAGAAAAGCAAAATGTACTGATAGAAGTAAATTCTAAGTTCTTGAAATATATGATTATTTGTGTCACCAGAAAGTGTATTCCTACTACACTAGACCCGCTGTACTCTTATAAGATAGCTAATCAAGCTTCTGGGGAACTCTTGCTCAGTAAAAATATCTGTTCCAAACCATTAGGATCTGGACCTGTTTTCTCATTATCCAGTGAAGCCTGTTCAGTACATTCAGACAGAAAGATTCAAATAAACAAATTGCCTTTTCTAAGTTTTATGCTGCTGTTTTCACTGGGAGTCACACAGCTTTGCTGTTCTGCTCCTCAGCTTTGGATCAGTAAAAGAGCTTCCTTCCTTCCTGTGATACTGTTGCATACAATAGCTAGGCTGACCCTTGGTTTTTCTTTACATTCTACCACAACCCATTTTCCACCAACTTGCTCTTTTTTTGTCTCTGATCCGTGTAAATTCAGTGTGTGTTTTCCTTAAGTTTTTTGCACGCTCACTTCTGCTGCTGCACAGCAGAGAAGGTCATACACCCTGTGGGCTTGGCCTTCCCTAATGTAGACATGGACACTATTTCTATCCTATGTATACCACATATATGCCTTATAATTACCTACATTATAACAAATGCTCTTTCACACGACTTAGTTCTTCCATATGAGGTTATTGACACTGTCTCCAAGAAAAAAATAATTTTCGGCCTTAACCTCCATACATATATATACATGTATTTGATTTCTTATCTAGAAGATGTTTGTATTAGAGCCACTGTTGAGGGAAGGGAACATAAGAAAGGTTCAATCCTTCTTTAGACTCACCAACAGATGACTCTAGAATTGGATGGTTTTCTTTTCTGTTAGCACATTGCCTCTCCACCCACCCTCCACATTCTCAAAATTGACTCACTGCCCACTGCCACAGGAGACCACCATGATTAACACTAGCTTGCCTCTTGGCTAACCATGCATGAAAAGGGGGCAGGACAAGCCAAAGGAGGGCTAGAGTTGGGGGAAGATGTTATAAATTGGCTCTTTTTAAACACAATAGTTTGTCAGAAGCTGACAGGTAGAGGCTTTCTTGCTGATAAATTTACTAGTATTGGAGAAATAGTCAGTTAATGGAGACACAGCTAGCCCACAAACACTTCTTCAGACACTCATTCCCTTTCCTCATGTGTTGGTAAGCTTCATCCTAGCAAGTCATCTAGGTAGACCTTTTCCAAAACACTTTGACTTTCAATTCCCTGTGGACTTCTCATGTGAAATTTATGATCTTTTGTGGTCCAGGGTGTGAAATTTAAAATCATATCGTGATTTTAAGTTCTGTATCCTGATATTTTGTCTTGCACTTTAACACATACTGAAAAGTCCAGGTCACTCCATTGACATTATCTGTGCAGTGAGGTACAATCTAATGCCACTTGGTTCCTTTTCTTTTTATCGAATTTGTTCAAAGCTGTGCACTACTGCACAGAACAAACACTGTGCGTAGCTATAAACCCACATATCTATGTGCGCTGCTTTTGATGATGAACACAATTAAAACAGAAAGTAATTAAAATACAAAATTATTTGCTCTTGAAGACAGGGACATCCATTGATGGAGTGCTTCCTAAGTAGAAAAAAGTAAATGGATTAGAAAAGAACATAAAATTAGGGGCAACACAGCTTAAATTTTAATTACCAGAAATAAAATGTCATTACCACAGAATCATAGAGTCATAGCATCCTAGAATGGTTTGTGTTGGAAGAGACCTTAAATATCTTCTAGTTCCAAATCCCTTGCCATGGGCAGGGACACTTCCCACTAGACCAGGTTACACAAGGCCCCATCCAACCTAGTCTTGAATACATCCAGTGATGGAGCATCCACATTCCCTGGGCAACCTGTACCAGTTTCTCACCACTGTTACAATGAAGAATTTCTTCCTTACATCTAATCTAAATCTACTCTCTTCCAGTTTGAACTCATTATCTCGCATTGTATCACTACAAGCCCTTGTAAAAAGTACCTCCCCAGCTTTCTTGTAGGCCCACCTCAGATACTGGAAGGCTGCAATATAGTCTTCCCAGACCCTTCTTTTCCCCAGGTTGAACAACCCCAGCTCTCTCAGCCTGTCTTTGTAAGGGAGGTGTTCTGCATCAATATTGGATTCCATATCAATATTGGAGTGTTACATTAATAAACCAGAAATGGTACTGGCAGTGGAGGCTGTAGCTGTAGATCAAACACGTACTAGATGTGCACATTGAAACCAAGCTCTCCTCAGCCCAAAGGAGGGGGCCCAGTGCATGCTTCTTCAGCTCAGTGAGTTGGTTCTTCTCCTTTGCCAAATGGAATAGCTTGAAATTAAGGAAGAACTTCTTCCTAACCTGCCTTGTGGCCTGGGATAGCTCCAAGGTAGGAGCTGGAAGTCTGAATCCCTGAGGATATGGAAAGCATGCGAAGCTCTTGCTTCCTGTCTATGTTCCCTATTCATGAGCAGTGGCATCACACCCATTTCTATCACTTCCAAGGATGGTCATGGCTCTGCTTTGTTCTCAAGACAAAAAACATTTGGACTACCTCTCTTAGTAGTGCTGGTTGAGATATCTGTCCCGTGTTTGAAACATACCTTTCTACTACACTTTTTTTATTGACTACTTTGGGTTATCAGTGGTCCATGTTATGACAGCCATGAGTGTTGTCCTGCTCACCAATCTGTATCTGCAGTGTAAGGAGCCACAGTGCCTCTCCCAGGCTGAGGGATTCTACAGGAGTGACCAAAAACCTGATGTTCCCCAGCACCACCCTCCCCCTTTCTTAGGAGTAGTGACTGGATGTCAGTCCAGCTTTTCTCAGTGAGCACAGCAGCTTCCTCATTTCACTGTGCACTCGCTAGTATAAACAAGATTCAATCTATAATGGGGACAGGGAGTGTCACACATGTCATTGTTGAAGAATAATAGCTACAGAATGATATTTAATGGTGTAGAGATGGCAATTCCTCTCCTTACTGCTCCTTGTAAATACCTCCAGGTCCATTTCCTTGGTCTATAAACTTGGTTTTGTACAGCTTCTGTACAGCTGGATCTGACTTCAGAGCCTGGTTACAACAGCACAGTTGACATTTACTCTGCTATACAGTGTGCTTTCCTAGAAAAAGTGTTTCTACTGTGCATAGACTTATAGAAGGCACCTTCCATGATGTATCTTGTAAGTACCATTTTATTTCATCTCTGGAGAAATATAATCTTTCTTATATCTTCTTATTAGCTTCATTACACAAGTATTTCTTGTGTACACAAAAGATAAAACTTTGACAGCTGAGTCACAGAGACTGCATATGACATCTTACTCTTCTTTTTGTGACAACCAGTCATTTGAGAAAACAATGCTTTATGTGACAGGTTCTTGCACACACTGGGTCAGAGAAATCCTAATACATGATTAGTTTAGGCTAGCCATTAACTTTGATAGCAAATAATTGGCTATTTCTTCTCTTCTGGTGGAGTTGCAATCAGCATATATTCAACATGGGAGAGGGCAGCGAAAGTGCTGTACGCTAGGAATTAGTCTGAATCTGTTGCTATATAGAAAACGTGTCAGGTCTATGCAAAATGGCACTTCATTCCTCCAAAATGGATTTTCTAACACGGATGGTCACCCTTACCAGAATGTCTCTCCCTTGGAGCCACTGAAGTCATGCAAGGAAGCAGAGGAGAGAGTCAAGCTGAGTGATTCTTCTCAGCAAGTTATTTTAGAACAAATGAACTTTGGAGAATAATGTACTTCCACACTCCCACTTCCCAGCAGGCACTCATGAATCATGGGTAGAAATAAAAAAGCAAAGAATCAAACCTAGGTTGGAAGGTTACTAGAGCAATTGCCAGCCTTTATAAGCTACAAAAGATAACGTCATAGATTTCTGAAAGATTTTGTTCTCAACAGGTGAAGAATTAGCAGAACACAAGATAGGAGTCCCTTTCATCATGTACACTTGAGCACAATTTAGGAATCTAGCTATGAGAACATGAGAAAGGTAGCCTAATTGCAAGAAGTGTTGAGTTTGCTTGGTATGGGGTTGGTTCAAAAGGTTTGCTACAAAAGTCACTGTAAGGCTATTTTCAACTTTTATTTCAATGGCTACTCACACCTCCATTTAAAACTACAGTTACAGATGACATGAAACCATTGTGCATTTCACCCAGCTTTCTAGACATGTCACAGCACCAAAATTGCAATGTGACCACAGTTTCTTTCACCAGGTCTACTAGTGCACCTCATGAAAATTACAGTCAGTCTTTACAGTTTGGTTTTCACCAGCAGTACTTTAACTTCAATGACTGATTAACCTTTCTGGAGAAAAACAGCCCTCTAACACGCTTCCCCTAAAGTGAGATCAAATCCGTTCAACACTCCCACTCACTTTGCTCTTGAGAAGAACCAGAGAAGAGAGGAGAAAATATATTTTAAAAACATGCCCAGGCATTTCTTAAGGTAAGGTGACATAAAAAGCCAAATCTTTAAAAAAATACTTTGCATATCACTTTTAATAACAGCTTTCTCCCTTGTGTGTGTTCTCCATTCAGATATATTGTTTCCAGAGCAGGAGAGGAAACATTGGTCTTCTGTTTTGCTGAATGTCTACTTGGAAGTGCCAAGGTCCACAATGGGGAGGATAACTGTGACTTCATCCCCCTAAAACAGGGGTCCAGAGCAAAACACAGAGAGGCAGAATTGAGGATAAGACAGAAATGAGTGAGGGAGTCCTGAGGCCCAGGTGGAGAAGAGAATTGGAGCAGGAGGCTCAGCATGGGGGAATGACCCATCCTTCAGGAGACCTCCAGGAGGGAGAGCTGGGGAGCACCTCTCTCATAAGGCACTACTTCTGTACTGTGAACAATTATGCATGACAACACCACTAGTTATAACTGCTCTGAAGTCAGGACACCAGCAGTATGGGTTAAAAAGCAGTATCTCCTGTATTTCTGATTGGTCACAGGGAAGTTGACTGATTACTGTCTCTGAGGTTTGTGGTGTCCCTCAGACCAAAGTCCCACACAAGGAGATGGAGGCAGTACATAGCATAATTTCTTGCTGATATCAGCATATCAAATCTGCAATGCAATGTTACAAAGCTGGCAGTCACTAACTGCAGATACTGAGCAAAGTAGGTCAACAGGTAATAATCTGGCATGGGACCTCAACCTTTAATACAAGTTTGTCTTCAAAGGTACAGCATCCACATTACCATCCACATTACTGTACTACGGCCAAAGACCGTTTCATGTTTCCATCTCTAGCACAAATGTCATTTCAGTTGTAAGCATTCATTTAAGTCCCTTCTAACCCCTCTATATGAGGCAAATTTCCTGGTCAGCTAGTGGCACTGCACCACTCTGACATGCACAACACTTTACAATGTTGAAGATAACTTAAGCTCCTCACATGTTCTAGAGGGCTGCATGGGGCACGGTGCTAAGAATGGGGGAACCACTGCCCTCCCCTCTACTGCTTGCAGCCATCATGTCTCTGCGCTGGCAACATTCCTCTTCCTCCCCTTCACACTCCTTCCCCTCTACCCACAACAGGAAGGACCAAAAGGCCTGGCTTCCCCCTCTAACTCCCACACAGCAGCACTGCAATGCCGTGGTGCGCAACGCCAGGGACTAACAGCTCAGTAGGGAGGGCACTCACTTTGCCCTGCTCTAGGCCCATGGGAGTGCCTGAAAGAAATGCTCTCCAGAGAAAGACTTGCAAAAAGTCTCTGATGTTTAGAATAAGATATAGTGTTAACAATAAATAATGCAATTTCATATTCATACAGTGAAGGGGAAAGGAAGTAGTATACAATTTTAAAAAAATTGTAATTTTAATGTCCCTTTCCAGATTTTTAGACCATTAGATCAGTAAGATATCCTAAATGGCCCCTGAATATTAACTTGAGCATCAGCTACCCATTAAAAAGAAGCAAAGCAAAAGTCAGCAGAAGCCTTTCCTTGGATATTGCTCAGCGTGCTCTCACTGTTGCCCTGACAACCAACTGGCTCTTGGCTGTTTGGCAATTACTGCAGATGCAACAACTTTTAGATTTCTCATTATAATGTTATTATTGTTATAAGACACAAAAAAAGCTGAAGGAACAGTTGTGTCAAATTTAGCCTATGCACCTAGGTAAGGAACACTTATAAAGTCTGACTTTTAAATAGCTCCTAATGACTGGGGCACAGCCTAATTTTAGAGCACTGTCAATCAGCAAATATGTCCGTAGGTGCTTTGATTCCTCAATGGTGAGAACCCTGTAATTACCCAGACAGTCAGATGTTGAAATGTGAACTGCCCATCTGAATTTCTGAGCTTGGGACACAACCTTCTCTTCTGAGGCTAATCTCCTTTATTTTCTGAGGACATAGGCTAATATTTGTGCTAGTGATTCTGGTGGCTACATTTACTGGTTTCGCAGAGCTTAAAAAACTCTTTGTGATCTAATGTCTTGACAATATCAATCCTGCCGCAAGAATCCAGAAGAGCAGTTTTATAATTCTGTGAGGCTTGAACTGAAATGAAAGCCTCACAGATTTTTCCAAGGTACTAATATACTTAAATTCAGTCTTTACCCTTTCCTTTTCCCATCAACAAGCTTTTCCATTAAATCAGAAGTCTGGCCATCATCATCTTCTAGCCATCTAGGAAAACAGTTATTTTAAGGGTTTATCCCAGATGGAAATGTTTCCAGTAATACTCATAATAATCTAAATATAGTCTGAAAGCAGCCCAAAGCAATGCTGCTTGCATTTCTTTGACTGCCACCCAGCTCACTCGTATCTCCCCCCCATCCATGAGAAAGGGCAAGCCAGTAATCGAAACACTTCTGGGACATGTTATGCTCCCAATTTCTCTGCTGTAAAGCTGGAGTCCATGCATTTCCCATTTTAGATGATTCCACATTTATACCTCTGCAGAAGAACAGTTTTTGGCTTTCTGTGTGCTTCTATCCAGCTCTGTCCAAATATACTCGAAAGCACAGTCCCTTCATCAGTCTAACACATTACCAGATACTGATATATAATGTGCATTATAGACTCTTGGCCAGAAAAAGCAGACATGAATCAGTTGTGACAGCATGTCTTCTGCTAGCACACAATCATCTACAGACCATTGGCACAGCCAGTGAGTGGCTGCCATTTACATCTTTGCAGGTTTTAAAGTTTAGTTATGTGTATGGAAAAGGTTTCCTTTCACTCTCACACTCTCCTATGTAACCCAGTTACCCACACGATCCATGTTCGTTAGCATGCAAGCAAATATATCGTCCTGTCATTCTTCTTGCTCCTATTTATATTCATTACATTATTAACTGCTGCACTGTTTATCAAATAGATTTCATGGATCATGCAGCAGAAAAGACAGATAAAGTGATCATTTAAATGTAACTTTTAAGCTCAATTGTTACACACTTGATTTAGAATCTAATGGGTTTATTAATACAAAAGAACAAACGAGACCAAAAATACAGTCTTTTCAATTTGAACTAAACCTAACAAAAACTGTACTTGTAACAAAAATTGTCCAAATATATTATCAAAACACCATACTATTGAAAGGCTTTTGGCCAAGAAACAGAGGATGAAAAATAGTCTTGTGGCAAGTTTTAGTTAGGCAGACATTGCAATGAGAGTGCACTTCAGAGTTCAGCCTGCAAACTGTCCCTCATATGAAGTTAGTTATTATGTAGGACCCTAGGAAAAATTACAGAGGGAAGAAATGTATTCAATAGCTATTCAAGTTGTTATACACACTCTAGTATTACCATTGCACTCTGAAGACTATCAGACTGATCACAGCCTCTCTGCACCTTCAGTGCAAACCAGGTCTGGAGCCACAGGATCCACGCACTTGAGATTCTTAGGGATGGTTCCCTAACTCTCTGGTGCATGGAATTGCATCACAAAGCCAAAAGATGAAACCAGTCTAAAGGCAATAATTGCAAGGATCCTCAGAACAATGTTAGGTTGAAGAAAAAATAATCATGTCTTTGATCACATATTAATGAAGCAAATACATGGTGCTGTAAATTCTCATGCCTCTATCTAAACTGATTATAGTGAAGAAGCCATGAGGCATCCAGATACCCAGACAGAACTGCCTCCTCACTGGCTTCTAGGCAAGCAAAATCTGAAAATTAAAAGCTGGACAGCCATTATGTTAGATATATTTTTTAATTATCTGCTACAAAAATGCTGCCCTGATTGTAAAATGAAGTGATAGAATTAGTCCTGTTGGCAGTCTATTTTTGGACTTAGTATAATATTCTGAGAATGAACACATCAAACTTCCTCTAAAGCTTAATTTCCCAGTGCATTATAAAATGACAGAAGATAGTATTTTCTGATGATGTGCGTGTTCACTATCACAATGAAGTGCTAGGGAGAGGTACTTTCCTGCTCAAAGATAAAAACACTATATGGTTTCCATGAGAAACTGTTTCTAGGCTCCTCACTGAACAGAGCCTACTGGTGAATAGGCCTTGCTTCACTTGTCTAGATGATGGTATAACCTGGAGACAGAAACTTTGTATCTGTCCTTTTGTACTACTGCCTTAGCACTTGGGCAGAAGCCTGGCTGCCTTTGTGCATCTCCAGCTAGCACAGCATGCTGCAAACCCTCTCCTGACAGGCTACTATGGGCACATCCAACCTGCCCTTGGCTTTCTCCACTGTCATTCCATTGAAATGTTGGTCAAATTAAAAATCTTGGTCCCTTCTGTAAAGGTGATCAATCAGCTGCATTCAGTGTCTCAAAGATAGCTTGTAATGTGTAGCTGGAGTTTCTGTTAGCAATTCTGCTCAATGGCATTTCCTTCGTAAGTATGAAGATGTGGCACATTTCTTCCACCTTTCATTCATGAACACGTGCAGAAAGCAACACATACCTTCAAAAATTGTTTGTTTAACAATTTTCTACCAAAGTACTATACAAAGAAGACAACTGAAAGGACCCAAGGAAAACATCCAAATACTGAGGTAATGATGGATGGTGTAAGGACTTTGACAGACTAGACTAATAAAACCAAACAGATATAGTAATAAAAAGAAAGGGATGAAACTTCAGGTTCAAATAGTTCAAATAAAACTTCTTCTGATGTGCAAATGACCAAATCTGTTGAGCACATACTTCCTTTAAAGTTTATAAATTCAAGCATAACCTTAAACTTAGAAACAAATATAATTACTTTGCTCAGACAGAACCCTTGAGAGCTGTTCACCCAAATATGAAGTGTAAAACAGAGTTTAATAGACACATTTTCAGGCTCTCTTAATTGTCACTGCCATAATTCAGTTTTCCCTTAATAACATGCAATGACATTTTCACATCAGCCCTGCATTCTACAGCTTTCAAGAAAAGCAGAGATTAGCAACAAAATACCTTAAAAATCACTGTCCTATTCAAAGCAAGGTGTAGTTTGCAGGGATAGTTATTATTATTACCATTACCACCATCATAATTTTTATTTTTATTAACTAGACAGCAGATAATCATAAAGAAACCTTTCAGGCATAAATTCTCCTTCCCTCAAACTATCATTTCCAATGCAAGGACAGAGACATTGCAATTCATTACAGAAGAAACGTTGGATGGTGACAGGATTGTTTTGGAGAAATCAAGGCCACCTGCAAAGACAGCAAAGTAAAATGCCATGAAAGACAGAGGAGCTGGGCAGCACGCTACCCGTCTCTGGCTGTTGAAGAAGTTACATCTTGCAGCTAACACAAATGCAGCAAGTGAGTCGTTCACCAGCTTTGCTCAGTGTTTGGGTGCAGAGGCTATAAAAGCAAAGTCCTGCCTTGCAGTACTTGGATGAATGACCAAATCACAGTTATTTGTAACCAGGTCTTGACTTCCATCTCCCTGTGCAATTCTTCACCACAGCCAGCACCAAGCCCAGGGGAGATCAGAGACAACTCTGAGCACAGAGTGAGTGAGGGAGTGGCATTACAGCAGGTGTCCAGAGGCAGTATGGATGGAGCTGGGGCTGCAGACCCCTGGCATGCACCAGGATGCAGTGTAGTGGAGAACCAATCACTCTATCCCTGTTAGGCACATCTCCCCAGTGCAGCACAGCCTTCCTGCAGCCATGCCAATTAAGTCAGCACCAAGGCAGTCCCTCACTGGCCTGATTCTGGCCTACACCCCACCTGGCCCACCAGATAGTCCTACACACATAGGATTTTGCAGCTGCAGCTTTTAAGGTCAGTGTAGACTGTGGTGTGCATATTGGTTGTTATATTCAAGCCCTCGCTAAGCTCAGTTATCACAACTTACTGAATATTAGCCTTGTTCTATATCACCTTCTCCACTTTAGTCCCCAGAACACAGAATATAAGAAGGAATACTAATATGTAATAGAGACAAAAATATAATGTTCAAAAAAACATCCCTTGCACAAATTGATCCCCCTCTGTTTAGTTTCCCTTGTTTGTCCATGTGCATTTGTGTGTTAGTAACAGTTAATACCCAGCCTGGATTTCCCTTTTGTCCTGAATTTTTCTGTTTTCTTTCAGTTAGAGATGCTGAGGTTTATGAAATCAGAGCTCTTTACCGTTAACAACTATGTGAGTAAAAACCTCTGTATTGCTTTGCTCACTGCCCAATTCTCCCCATTAAAGCAATGATCACTAAGGTAAAGCAACAGAGAGACTATAAATACTGCACACGTGCATGTTCATCTATGTGCATGTGGCGTGACAAGAGGTGTGCTCAGCTTTTTCTGTGGAGAGTAGTTCAGGACCTTGACAAAGTCACGCTCAGTGGTGGATTCTTAACAGAACCCCAACACCATCCATTGCCTGACACATCTATCATCAGCTCAGCCTTTTAGCCAGCATGCTTCTTTACTACCTCTGGATGTGGTGACTCCTGTTCTTCTTGGCACAACTTCTGTGAGATGGTCTCAGTCAGCCCAGCTAATACAGCCAAATCCTTCTTGGACCACTTCTGCTTGAGGATGCTAAGTGCATATGTGGTTTCTGAGGTTTTCACAAAATCTCTCAGGGACTTCTAATACTGTGTCTGTCTCACTGAAGTTATGAACACCTATTCATGCAAGGAAATATCTGCCTGCAAAAAAAAATCCTCTCACACACAAAAGGGCTGTAACCTCCAAGCTTAGAGAATGTTTCCTGTTTCTTTTGTGCATACTTACTTTGCTTTTGGATAGCATATTTGTCACAACCACCTCTAGTGTACCCTAGGCAAGGATAAAATAACCCATTTCTATTTCAGAGTTTGCAGTATTTTAGTTGCTTGAAGGAATAGGGATATGCACTGGGTAACTACAGACTTTATATATATATGCACGGGAGTACAGTTAAACCAAATGATTAAAACATATGCTTGTGACTTAATCAGATGAAAAAAACCTTCTCCAGCTCCAGTGAAGTCAAGGGAGACACCAATTCATCATTCCTCATGGACATCCAAGGACATATAGCATTATACATTTGCAAGTTTCTACAGCTCTGTAATGACACTGAACATCAGTTAAGGATCTCTCCCTGACTGTCTCAGTCTTGCACAGAATGAGACATAAATGATTGTCATTCAAATCAAGAAGCCACAGAGGATATCTAGACATCATGAAGTTCAGCTTATGCCAAGGCCATATTTCTCTCATACACTTGCTGTAGCACTTGGCAAGATTCTGGCCAGTCTCCACAGTCAAATCTATGCCTTGTGTGATCTTTTGCAGAAGAAGTATTCAAACAAATTCCAAACTGGCGTATTTTGTACTTCTCTCCTCAGTTGACAAGGATTAAATTTAATTTGCACTAATTAGTCTGAAGTGATGGAAGCCTGAAGTTAACTTCACCCTGTAATTTAGAACCTGATAATGTTTTGTGTCTAACCCACACATTAGATACTGAGAGCTATATTCAGACTTCTCCTTTTAGACATGTAAGTGTAGCATTGCAACACCTAAAATTTAGATTTCTCACTCCACCAGGGTGATTCAGACTATCTAAATTAGATGCTTATGCGATCTTGGGAAAACAGTCAGGTGCTTCTAAAATCCTTTAGAGGGCAGTTCAGTAAACCTAGATTGATTGTGCAGAGTTTGCACTTTCTTGTGAGATGATTCAGTGGCCCCACAGGGTAAGCTTTGAAATTCAAAATGCTGAGTTCTCTTTTGGCCTGTTACATGGAGGAAGGAGATGCCCTTTATGAGTTATATTATCAGACAGTTTAACTGCCAGAAGAGGGCACTGGGTCTGCCAGCCCCCCTCAACCTGTGTCCATGACTCACACTGACACGTGAGTGGTTTTTCTCCAAGCAGGACTTTGGCTGCTCATCCTTTTCTTTCTAGTGGTAGGGGCTGCAGTCCTATGTTATGCAATTTTTCAGCCAGGGCATCCAGTGAACATCAATCTTGGTTATACTAGATATTTGGAGTTGAGTGACTGAGACATTGCATCCGCAAGAGGCATTTAACTTGCTATTTGCATTTGCTGATTGAGGGCCAAGTCCATGCTCACCAGCTTCCTTGGATTCCCTTCCACTGAGTTCATGGAGCACATTCCAGGAGTCCTTCAACACTGCTGAATCCTGATGGACATACACCCTTTCCTTTCTGCCTTCAGCTTTAATCAGTGTTCCTATTTTTTAATGCCAGTTCAAGGAAAACACTATTATTTGTCTTTTAAACTCAATGCATAACATTTTGACCCAGTTTTGATGATAACCAGGCCCTGTCTACTGCACAGATCCTCAGCTCTAGATTGCTCAGGGCCTCCGTAAGCCAACTCTTTTTATCAAGACTCATGCTTAGCTTTATAAACAAAGTTTAGTCCCATCAACTCAAGTGCTGCAAGTGCTTAACTAAGAGGAGTGGAGATAAACACATGCTTAAATTATTTGCTAAATTAGTGTCCCAGAGTGGAAGAGGATTAAGACTCGTGTTCATTGATTGCATGTGAGTTTAAACTATCGTAGCTTCTACTGAACTTTCTCATTAGAAAGCACAGCAGGCCATTCACTTTGAAGATCACTGTTTATTTTATTTCATTATATCAGAATGCAGTTTTATATTTTCAGTTAGTTCATGAAATTGAGCCTGAACCTTTATAAGGACTCTACACAGCATTCTCCATCGATGAAATCAGCAGCTTTCAATTCGTTTCAGGGGTAAATAAACCACTGAATCCCAACCTGGAGTGAAATTTTGGAAATTAGAAACCTTCCTAGGCCTCAGCTGAGCCAGTCTGTCTTCATGTTCCTTGCAGTTGGGGAGAAGGCACGTGCGATATCCACGCTATATCTGAAATCCAAGGTATTTCAGAACTACAGCACTGAGCATAATTGCAATGGTTAAAATGCCTACTTAGCCATTCCTAATTGAATATGCAAATTGAAAAACCTACATTAACTTCTCAGAAATGTGTGATTCTGTACCCACTAGTGTTTATTTGCAGTTTGAACAGTTTGTTTCTGGAAGAAGAAGAAAAAAAAAAAGGCTTTCAAGCTTGTCCATTAAATTATTCTACCAGCTGTCATCTTATTAAAAAGTCTACAGTTATTAATAACACTACTTTAAACCACTCACCAGAAATTGCAAATTTAAGAACAAGCTCCCTTCCCCCAAGACTTACTTGGAAAGGTTCTCAGATTCAATGACAACCTCAAATACGTATCTCTCATCCTGCCAACATTCGTGCATGCAGTACAGCAGAACTTAACAAGAATATGAATGCAGATTTTCAGATCTGAAGGTAAGAGGGAACAGTATGGATTTGTTCTGTGATAAAAACTGCCAAAATACAGTACAGAAATTCTGATAAAAGCTGAAATTCTAAGTAAACATTTGTCTTTTTGCGTATTTATAAACAAATGGTGTAAATTAAGAAATAAACCAGGAAGAAATAGAGCACATGATTTCTAGGAGATGAGGGGAAAACGCAAGAGAATTGTAAAGCAGAAGATGTAGCCCTCTCTTGTGCACCATAGAGTGAAATATCAAGATTTATCTAAAAATGTAATTTTAGATCAACAGGAGTCAAGAAAGTAAAAATCTAATACCAGCCTCCATTATCACATTTCCTCAGTTGAAGATTGTAACTTTTAATGGAAAAACTAAATGACAGTAGAAATCTCCTCTCACACACAGCCAAACAAAAATAAACTCAGAAATGAACTATGATGTTAAAACTCATCAGTTCTGTACCACACAAATAAAGATTGTTACATCAGGTTAATATGTTGATACAATTTAAGGTATTGGGCAGTTGTCAAAGCTCTGCTTGTGTGGATTTTGCGAACTCTGTATCTCTAGCTTATTAGGTTGCTATCTAGAGTTCATCCAGCACAGTTTATGTCCATTTGTTCTGAGCAGGAAACAAAAAATGAACCTACTGCTGGATTTGAGCCATGACTATCTCATGTGTGGGGCAAATGAGGTAAACACCAAACTGAGACCCAGAACATAAGTGCTAGTGAAAGCCTGGAACTGGGGAAAGGAGAAAAACTTTCACTTCATAGCACTGCTATCAGCAAGAAGGAGGGAGGAAAAGCTGCTACGCTTCTCTTATTTCTGAACTGGGAGAGGAGATCACTGTGATCACAGTCACTCTGATTTTCTCCAGTTTAAGAAAAACAACTTCACACATTTCCTTGAGGGAGAAAGAAAGAAAGAAGGAGAGGAAATAGAGAGCTAGCACAGATAAGGTTTCTTAAAATGCCTCTATGATTTTTGCAGGTGAAGAGAAAAATCACTTGCCTCATCAAAAATGAGCAGATCAATCCTGTCTAGGTGGAAATACAATCAGCTAGTGGTTCAACCACCAGCATGTAGGATAGTCAGACTTTCTGCTCATGTGTGTTTCGCATTAGACAGTGACAAAATTTTGGGGTTTTTTAGCACCTTGGTCATTCTTCATTTCTTACTAAACTCCTCAGAAAGTTCAAATTGCATTCAGCTCACATCGAACAGGAGAAATGGTACTTCCAATCTTGCAAAAGTTGGCAGTATTCTTGTTCCAGCTGATCAGTCCTCTGTGATGACACTTCCATCACGTTCCATAAAGGACAGCAACACCACCAGACTGGCGTCAAAAAGGGGTCTTCCATTTGAATAAACAAAAGGGAACAAAGACATTACATCCCAAAAGGCATATCGCTGTCTTTCCACTTTGGAACCACCCCCTGACTTGTCATCCAACTGTTTGGATGCCCAGGAGAACCATCCCACCATCCTTCTTCCAGCCTTATGTCAGTTAAATTTCTTGCTCTCTTATTGAGGCAGATCAATTCCCACCAAAACTCACAGAGTAGTGCTCTCAAACTTTAACCCATCTCACAACTCATTTTTCATATGAAACTCATATTCAACTGAAACTCATAATTCAGTTCAGTGCTTTTAGAAACCGTGAATGTTCTGTGGTATCCTAATTTCAGTACACTTACTAAAGACCAAGTCTGGCATTTTCTGAGATTCCTACTGTCACTGGAACATGGACAGGAAGATGGAATAACACTCCTTTTCCCCACACTCAATTCTGAAAAGTACAATATTTGAAAGAAGTATTTAAAAGTAACCACAAGGCTTGGAAAAGAATTAAAATTAATACATATAATGTGTATTAAGTGTATTAATACATATAATACGTATTATTAATACATATTTTTAAAAGTAATAATGATATTTGAAATGTCTCATGTGTAGGATCACCAGCATCTTCAGACTCTACCTCAACCAACAAGATTTGATTCAGTGGTGTGTTCAGTCCTGAGGAATTAGGAAAAATCTCATTGTTTACATTTTTGGTTGTTGCAAATTCTTATCCTGTTACACTGGAAATGTTTGAGATTAATTAACTCTACTTTCTTTACATGGTAATTCTGCTTGTTTGTCTCCAGTTGCTTCCTTCAATTTTAAATAGATTGTCTGATAAATGTACAGAGTGATGTCTGACAACCGTTAAGCACTAATCGCTCATTTGCAGCATAGATCAACAACATTCAAATTTAGTCAAATCAGAGGGTGAAATTGCTGCCAAGAAAATGCAACAATAAAAGAACAAAGGAGGAAGAAAAAAAAAAGCCTATCTCATCAGTTATTCAGAGAACCACACTGTGAGATGCCTTCTTCATATGATATTGTCATTGGCCTGAGTAACCCATCAAGCCTGACAGCAAACCTCAGCCAGGACCCTCACCCACAGGCCTAGAAGTCCCAGTTCATCTCAATCTGTAGAAATCAGTGTCTGCACCACCAATGCTGTGGCAGGTCCCCAGGCCCTACCTCCTCAGTGGACCTTAGTCCTATGCTGTGGTTGTTCATCTTCTGGATGGATCCTTAGGACAGACAGTGTAGCTTGTCCCCACTCTGTCTCTGGCCTTGTACCCTGGATGAACTTTCACCTCACATCATCCCCTGGCCCCATCTCCTAGTGGACACACAGGAAGGACTCTGCCCTTGGTTCATCCCCTCACTACATTAGGAGTGGTCATTGGACCCCCTTGCTCCTCAGCTCTGCCTGTTGAGCTCAGACCCTGAGGATGGTGCCCTTTGGTGAGGGCATGGCTGTCACTGGAGTCACTTTGGCCCTTTAGGAGCAGTCAGCCCTTGCTGTACCCTGACAGACTTTTCTAGGATAGAATGTACTAACTCTGAGCTGCACACCTTCCTTAAACAGTTGAGGTAATCCATTTAGAAACCATGACAAATTACTCTTTTTGTTTCTTTTTCCCAGTTAGGCTTTTATGACATTTTGAAACATATCAGCACCAGGATGTTTTCTTCACTTCTTTTTGTTCATCATCTTGTTTGTAGCAATGGGCTGAAGTTTGGATATGATGTCTGTAGTAATTAATTCTTCCAATTGTGCAATACATGGACTTGAGATTTACACAAAAGCTGCAACAATAACAACAAAAATCAAAACTGGAAAGAGGGGAGAGATCCTCTAAAAATCCTTTAAAAATAAGGTATTTGGGGAGTTCCTTCCAAAACCACCTACACAAAAGCTTCTCTTCCTTCAGAAAATCCCAGAATAAATTTACCAGTTACCTCTCCTTGTTCTCCAGCCCACTTGCTCTTTCAACTTCCCTCATTTTCTCCTGCGCATTCTCATGCTCCCTCTCCAGAATAGGCAGTTTGTAGATCTCTACAGTCCACAGCCCAGAGTAAGGAGGTATTGCTCACATCCACAGTGAGTCCCCAAGCAGGGTGAGCTGCCACAAAGCACTGGAAGAGGCAGAAAGGAGATTATTATGCTTTGCTTGCTGCCTTGTAGTCCTTCCTTGTAGTCCCTGCTAAGAGTAGCATCTTGAAATGCAAAAATTAGGAATTTCTTTGCTGATCTGTTTTCATCACTCACTGAGTTCGCATAAAGCCCGAAGAGGTAAATGGAATATTTGGGCTACTGTGATTTTAGACTAAAAAGCTTATGTGCCAAGCCTATATTTTCATTTTAATGTCACTACCAGCAACATCCTGCATGATAATGTCGCAGTACTGTTACAGGCAAAAACCAGAATACTACAATTAAAGCTGCTCGCCTACAAACTCTTAACAAAACATATAACTTTGCTCATGAGCACTACTACTTTACTAGAAGTTAAGATTATAAAGAAATATGTGAATCAAAGAAAAGTATCTATTTTTCTACTAAGAATTTTTAATGGCACAGAATCTGTCACTGTGAAAAACTGAAATTATTAGGCTTCCCATAGAGTAATAGAGTGATCAGACTTTTTAATACACATAGACCATCATTTTCAAATGAAAAATCTAAAATTAGGCTTTTAAGCTTGCATACATGGGATTTTCAAAAATACTGATGTGATTGAAGAATCTCACTAGATCCAAAATATATTTCCTAATTAAGAAGTGCAGTTTGCTTAGCTCTCGCAGCTTACCAAAGTTATTAGAAAATGTTACCAGACAAACATAACATGGACAATATTTATCAATTTCCTTTTTTAAAGGATGTTTTATACCTCATATCTTTTCATGATAAGCCTTAAACTAAGCAATAAAACAATAAATAACAAAGCAGAAAATCTACCAGCTATTACAAATCCAACAGAACAGGTACAAGACAAAGAACATTCAAAACTTATAATTTTGAAATATGATTAAAAACTTATCTGTATATATTAAATCTTATTTTTCAAAAGTATACATACAGGCATAGAGGTTCTACTAAATATGTGACATAAGGCAGTGGAAGAACAGTTTGCTAAAATGTTTTCCATTGTTATAGGTACATTTTCTCTGAACTAACCCAAGACTAAGTCAGCCTAAAAATATACCCATTATCAAAGCAAGATCCAACATGATACATTTTTATGAATGTAGGTTGTCATAAATATTATTTTCATTAATTGAAGAAGTGAATATCCAGTGTATCTAGATATCTTCAAAGGATGAACTAGATTCAGTGCTAATCACATCACCCTCATTAGCTGTTGTGAAGCAGCAATGCACTCCATGTGATCCAAGAAATCTTGTTCTCCTAAAATGGATGCTGACATGGCATTTATTGAGTCCATGCAGATCCAAATCTCACCTGCTTCCGAAAAACTATGTAAATGTTCCGTGCTGGGACCACCCAGCTGGGATTCAGCTATTTTATGACACATCCAATCTGTGCTGATAAAAGAAACAGTTCTAATTTAAGATGCTTACACAACAAAAGTGGATAGAAAAAAAGGCTTAGAGAAGATGCAGCATATATTTGATAGCCTTTAGGTGGTTTCTTCATGAGTAAAATTTCCCTTTACAAAAACAGTAAAGAAAGTATGCAGCCTTTGTAGTCACAAAGACCTTATCAGAACAGAATTATTTGCATTCTGGTAGAAAATAAAAACAGTGAGTAATTTCTGGGACTGGTAGGCTCAATTCTTCACTGTTGTAAAATTGAATTAACCTCAAAGGATCTACTTCAATAAATATATCTTAAAGGTAATCACAGGCTTCTCAGTATGTTTGCACAGGGGATAAAGACCCTATTTTATTTTTTTTTCTGGTTATGCCATCTTATTTCTTTAGTCTATACAGCTAACATTTTACTGCTTCCCAGTGGAATATACTGCAAAAACTTTCTTTCTAAGAGCACTTTACTGCCTTTGAAGAGTAACCAGCTGGAGAAGTCCTCAAGCATACTCCTGCTTGAAAATTGCGTATTAAAACCAAGAGAATTACTATAGAACAACTTCTGAGTATTTTCTCCTTGGTATGCCTTTTTGCAGAGGAAATTCTCAAGTGTTTCCTTGTCAGACTCAAGAGTGCCCTGCCTTGTTCTGTTCCTGTCTAGCTTTGATAAGAGGGTATCATCTAACTCATTTAATGGCTAGATGTTAAGCTACTCATTCATGTTCTCCCCAAAGTTAACAGAAAGATAGACATTGCAGAAGGCAACTCATCCCATCTTCAGACCAGTGTATCAGACAGATTGGCTGAATCACCACCTGCAGTTGTGTCCTGGGTAGCCTAGACAGCGAGACTCCAACAGGCACCTGCAGTGTGAAACACTTGTCTAACCTAGGTCTCCAGGGCCAGGTGAGATTGCCCTGACTGAATGCTGCTCCAGAAGGTCCCTGCCTCTCCTACAACTCCTGTGTCTTTACTGCTAGTCTTATGTGGATGCCTCAGACAGCCTATGATGTCTCAAACTGCATTATATGCCTATACTTCAGCAACTGAATCATCCTCTGCTTAGACGCCACATTTAATATTTGGCATAATATATTACATGTGGATACATGAAAATCGTATCCATTCTGCATCATTCTCATTGACAGAACTATCAGGACACATTATTTTAAATAGAGGTCATCATAATATTCTGGCCAGCAATACATCTGAGCATGCAAACAGATATTCCAGTTTCTGTCTCCTATTTCCTCCTCATTCCCAGTCTCTAGGCTATCTTATAAGCAAACTCTCAGCCATATTGTGTCCTTCTCCTTCACTTCTTCCAGCAACTCTTCACTTCTCTTAAATCTCTTATGATCAGCAGTTGTAGCAGTACCATCATGGTTGTGACTGACATCATCATTTTTGTTGCTATTGTAATGAAGTTATCATCATCGTTGTCACTGCTTATTTATATTAATGCCTAGAAACTTCAGTTCAGAACAGTAACCTTGCTCTCCTAGTTTCAAGAAATACTACCTATCCTGCAGTACCTATCTAAATAGGTAAGAAGACAGAAAGTAGGAGAAAAAAAAAAGTAATTTGAATGAGACATCCATCTTCGTAAGCACTGTCTTCACCATAATTTTCATTGAGGCAATTTCTCTTGAAAAGCTAGCACGGCTGTAAATGGCATTAACTGTGCTAATATATGTGCTCTAGCATACACCCTCACTGTCAGAGCCCCTGCATGAGGTTTCCAGCAGCAGAGGGATCCTATTGCTAGACCTGCCAGCCACCTCTGGATTCAGCTGCCCTTAGTGCATGGAATCATAGAACGGCTTAGGTTGGAAGGGACCCTAGAGATCATCTAGTTCAACCTCCTTGCCATGGGCAGGGACACCTCTCAACTAGACCAGGTTGCATCCCAGTTTAAGGTCAAACTGTGACAGAATCATTAAAAAATAAACCAATAAACAAAACTATACATGTATCCTGAGAAGTTCTTTACCCATGGCAGGATTTAATACAGTTGACAAGATAAAATAATTGATCAACATTAGAAGATAGTAGCAGTGTGATGCAGAGATAAAAATATCCTTCACTTGAGTATTTTTAATATAGGGTCTTGATTTAATATTTTAGGAAACTAATTTAATATTCTTTATTTCTGTTTTGTGGATCCATCAGCATGTTTTAATCATTCTGTTTGATTTTCCATTTTCCATTAATTCCTATCAGAGTAACACTGTTCTAAGATTTCAATAATCTAATCTGGGGTTTTTTCTTTGTTGATTTATAATATAAATTTAAAATTTGGTTTGGCCTTTGATAATTTAATATGATTCTTAAACAAGTAATATGTGGTTCTGGAGTCAGATCTCTGTAACAGGAGACAATGATCTTCCTCTCTTTTCAGAAATCATCTTTCAACCCTCTCAAAAACATCATGAAAATGAATAGGCTGAGACTTGTTTATTCCGAAATGAGCTCTCTGACCATCCATGTAGGGAAAGAGTGTTCTCCCTGACACATTGCTGACACCTACAAGGATTATGGAGGTGCTTCACAGCGGATCTTAGAATTACAAGTCTTCAGCATCCTCATACACAATTGTTATCTTACTCCATGTTTTACCTGGCTTAGGTGAACACACACAAAAATGCCACTTGCAGCATAGCACAATCCCTATGTCAGTTGATAACAACTAAATAAAATGGAGACAAATATATTAACTATCTAAAAATGTGGGTTCATAGATAAAGATACTATTACAAAGCAAGAAGCTAGTGATGAACAGGAAAGTTTTGATTTGCTACAATTAAAATTGACTGGACCATTGTAAGAAAACCTCGTTTCCTAAGCTTGTTTGTACTTACCTCCATGGGATTCTGCAGCAAGGTATAAATAATTGTAATAACTGAATACATAAGTCTTGCTGTGGCTCAGTAATCAGTGAATATAACATTAGAAAAGAGCAGGAAAATGAACACTTCCCACAAGAGTTTGGTGGGGGCAGGAAGTTAAAGTGTAAAAGTCTTATTGTAATTTTCACTTCACGTATTTGCAGACAACTGAGTGGACCTCTACTTTCAAGTCACAGCAAAATCATTGAATTAAACTCAAAGTTAATCTCTTAAAAAGGCTGTACAGTACATTTTGACATACACCATTACAATATGGGAAGGCTGAATAACAACAGAGAGTCATCTAGCGACCAATAAACAATTATTTCAGAGCAGTGTAAGATGATTTAGACAGCCAGCAAACTTCAGTGGTAGCTGAGATAATTCAGCTTGCAAACAAAGCTTCAGATAGTTCTATGTTCTACATCACAACAGCAGAATTCACAGTGTTTTCATTTCTTTTATGTCATAGGAAACTCTATGCCTGTAAAATGTCCGTATTTTTACTATACTGCTAATGGTTTGCATTTCAATCCCATGACTTGTCCTATTGAGGATCTCTAGTGTCCTGGGTTTGGCTAGGATACGGTTAATGTTCGCAAGAATCTGGGAGAGGTCACAGCTGGAAGGGAGCAGGGTGGGATAAACAGCAGAACCAGCCAATGGGATATTTGATACCCTACTGATGTCATGCCTGCTACTTAAGGGGAGGGCTGGCCTGGGGAAGAGGGCGGCTTCAGCATTCGGATGGAGCAGGGACAGTGCATCTCAGGGTACCAGTAGAGCCTCGCAGTTTATGTCACTTGCTTTATATATTTCATTAGTATTATTGTTATTGCTGCTGTTTCTTCTCACTTTGAGTTGTTCTATTAAACTGTCCTTATCTCAACCCATGAGGTTTTCACCTTTTTTTTCCTTCCCAATTCTCCTCTCACAACACAGGGCCAGGAGGGTAGGGGAGGGTGGGGAGCAGTGAGCAGCTACATGGTGTTTAGTTGAACCATGACACCTAGTCATGTCATCTCCACTCTGTCACTTCTCATGCTTGCTTCCAATCCAAGTACACTTGCCTAAACAACCTCTGTGGCTACTGAGTCCTGGTATCATTCACCAAGCTCCTTTCGCAGAGTGTCTCTCAAATTACTGTTGTTTTTTCCCACTTTATCTTAATCTGTTTTCAGCAGTGAAAAATAGGTTCTAGATTCAGTAATAGAGCCAGTGAGAGCATCTCTCTTCTCTCCCCAAAGAAGAATAGACCCTGAGTATTCTGCAGATGTCTGAAGTCACAGTTATATGAAAGATCCTGATCAGATTAGCTCTGAACTGAAACATGCTCATGGGCATTAAATTGCAAAAGGACAGCCCTTGCTAAAATCCATGTTTAAGTTCCAAGCACATAGGGTGAAGATTTACTTCAAGAAAAGAGCATTCAGTGTTTCACTGGACAGAAAATCAGGTGCTTTTTCCTTGAGCCTCTTATAGAAGACAAATGAGTTATTTGAGCTAAGGGTTACTTTCACCTTCAAAAATGTCCACATAAGGCATTTTGATTGCCTAGAAAAGTTTCATCCAAGTGAAATTTGAGTTCCTTACACAGATAAGAATTAAATACATGCTCTTATGTGGGAAGTATTAAACAACCTAAATGACATTGAATGGTTCCTCCCCCACTAATAACACCAATTTACTTTCTTTCCATTGCATGAGGAACTATACTATCTCCATCAGTTTCCCAGCAATATCAGGTTTTTATCAACACCATATTCTTTGGGGTTTTTTTGAAGAAATAGCTGAGAAACGACTGTGAATTTTTCATTTACTTATGAAAAGGAGAGTCTGCCTCCATAAATCACCTGTCCATGTTACCTTTATGAACCAATATTGTTGGTATACTTGGATTCAAAAATGAAGTATAGTGTCATACTTCCTCCTGTATCTGCATAGTCATAATGTCCTATTTTATAATCATTTAAATAAGAAGAGAAATGTAAATTAATACTTCATGTGTGTTAAGATTACCAGTTTGTTAAGTCCTATACTTAAGGTACTTTCTCTTGAAGCGCTGAAAAATGCATATGTGACACAAATAGTCTCAGAAGGAACAGCACCTTTTGCAAATTAAGTGAGATTAAATTGCAATACAAATTAGCTAATAAGGAATTTAATTATTAATTCTTTAAACTTAAACATCTAATAGAAAAAAAAAGAGAAAGAACAAAAGTGACTGCTACCCAGTCCTTCTGTATACAAAACCAAATCACTGCAGAAAGACAAGGATGTTACTCCTTAAAATGCAAAGTACATCCACTGCAAATTCACGGTTACCTATGCAATTTAATCCAAGGTAAAAACATCAATGCCATAACCTGCAATCAAAACTTTATTCTGAAGAATATACAATATTCATAGCCCAAGAGATGTGTTAGTACAGTTTCTCAATACTTTGCAGTCAACATGAGCTCAGTATCTCCACATGGCATATTTTTCTAAGACATCATTAAATACATAAGTACCTTTCAAGAATCCTGGCTCCTCTCTTTGGGAGTATAATTCACAAGACTAAATGAAAAACAGTACCCAACAAGTACTTAAATTTCAGTGTTTGGATCCTTTCAGAAATACCTTTGTGGACTGAGGTAAATCACTCAGCATATAATGAAATGTATTTACGTTTCAGAAGAATAAGGAAAATGCAAAATAAGTGATCTGACCCTAGTCTCAACCAATCCAAACATATGCAGTGTTTAAACAGCCACTCGATTCGAAGAAACTATGAATGAATGTTTTTATGGTTGCTTTTGCTACTGTCCTTCAAGAGGAATTCAACACAGCTGTGGAGATACTTGCCCTCTTTCACCCTTCCATCATAACAAAGCCCACTTAGCTTCTCTTTGCTCCCCAAGCAGAACATAGTCAAGGATTTTGGAGACTATGTCCCTGCTCTCTCTCCAGTGAATGACAAGGGCAGGGTGTTCTCTCCAGCCATGAACAGTGGTGTCAGCCCACCAGTAGCTTAGTCCCTACCCCATTCTCCTGTGATGTCACTCCTCAGTTTCAACTTGTTGGTGTACACAAATCCTTGCTATTCAAAAAACCATTTCATTCTTCAATTCCCTGTTCATCCACTAAAGTTAAACAGAAGTGGAAAAGGCAGGTTGCTTCTTGTCTCCTCAACATGTACACAAAACCAAACGACCAACAGGGAGTGTTACCATACTTAAATAATGTGTGTGAAACAATATGTCTCAGTATAACACAATTTGTTTGCTTTCTTAGATGTCCTCTGCTGAAGGCTTTTCAGGTTTAGAAGCTACAAATGCCATCTAATGCCACCATTCCAATATGTGATCTTGTTCCTTCTACAGACTCCACAGGCCAGTCTAATCCCAAAACATGAGATTTACACAGGCCACAGGGCTGTTCACACAGGGCCATAGGCTGGATGATGTTCACTGACATAATGGGAGAGCATATCTGTTACATGAGCAAGGAAAGCCACAGGGTTTGGTTGCTGGAGGGAGCATAGAGATGTATGGAACACAGTGCCACATCCTGCCCCCGTGCATCAGGTATAGTTGGGAAATAGACTGCAGAGCTGTTGATTGTCGTGCAGAGGGGAGCCCAAAGGGAAAGAAAGGTGGCAATGGCAGCACTAATGTGTGAGACATGTCATGGCAGTAGGCAAGTATGAGGGAGACAGGTGCTAAAGGATCTCGCACTCACCACCGGAGTCTTAACAGGCCTGTTTGACATCTACACAGTACAGAGCAATAGCAGAAGGTGCAACAAATCCATCTGGGGGTTACAGATTATGCAAGAAATGCTGCAGAAAGGTCCAATTCCTTGAATTACAACAGACAGAATCTGCAACTGTCACCACATCAGAGGACAAAACAGGAGCGGCGCGAGAGCTGTATCCAGCTATCTGCTCCATACACCTCCCACCACCAGACACCACATGCAGTTGTTGGCAGGTACAGAAGACTACTGCTACAATGAGCACTGCAATGAGTAATTGCCACTAATCTACAGTTTCTGCACAGCTTTATTTCTGGCTGGCTCGTAGTAGGTAAAGAAAAGTTCTGCTTTCTTCTGTATGACAGGGACCTACAAAGAGATGATAAACTCATACCAAAAACAATTCTAGGAATGCCACCATTCATCCTATGTGTCCCTTCAGAGCTTTCCACAAATCTATGTACCGTCTGGTGGCTTCTAACTATTGCTAATTATTCTATAAGTATTAAGTAGTTTCCCCAGAAAACTGTTCAGCAAGAGATTGAGTTGTGACAGAGATCCATGCCCCTTTGCTTCATCTTACTATTTGATGCAATCTAAAAAATATTGCATTATAGATATAGCTTTTATTTACACATAGCAATGTTGCTTCTGTTCTGGAATCAAGGAATCATTAAATGTTAGGGATTGAAAGGGAACTTGAAAGATCATCTAGTCCAATCCCCCCGCTGGAGCAGGATCACCTAGACCACATTGCAGAGAAAGGCGTCCAGGCGATCTTTAAACATCTCCAGAGAAGGAGACTCCACAACCTCCCTGGGCAGCCTGTTCCAGTGTCTGTCACCTTCACCCTGAAGTTTCTTCTCATATTTAGGTGGAACCTCCTATGTTCCAGTTTACACCCGTTGCCCCTTGTCCTATCATTAGATACCACCGAAAAGAGTCTGGCTCCATCCTCCTGACACTCTCCCTTAATATATTTATAAACATTAATAAGGTCACCCCTGAGTCTCCTTTTTTCCAAGATAAAGAGGCCCAGCTCCCTCAGCCTTTCCTCATAAGGGAGATGTTCCACTCCCTTAATCATCTTTGTGGCTCTGCGCTGGACTCTCTCCAGCAGTTCCCTGTCCTTCTTGAACTGAGGGGCCAGAACTGGACACAGTATTCCAGATGTGGTCTCACCAGGGCAGAGTAGAGGGGGAGGAGAACCTCTCT
>VYZX01020486.1:18628-63179 GCA_013401335.1 Brachypteracias leptosomus | reverse complement strand
AACTGTCTATGTCACCAACAAAGATGTTAAACAGGAACGGTCCCCGTACTTATTCCTGAGGAACACCACTTATCACTGGCCTCCACTTGGACATTGAGCTGTTGATCACACCACTTTGAGTGTGACCATCCAGTCAATTTCTTATCCACTGAGTGGTCCATCCATCAAATCCATGTCTCTCCAATTTAGAGACCAGGATGTTGTGCAGGACAGTGTCACAGGCTTTGCTCACGTCCAGGTAGATGACATCAGTTGCCCTTCCTTTACTCACCAAAGCTGTTACTCCATCATAAAAGGCCACCAGATTTGCCAGGCAAGACTTGCACTTGGTGAAGCATGTCAGTTGCCACTAATCACCTCCTCATTTTCCATGTGCCTTAGCAGAGGCTTCAGAAGGATCTGCTCCATGATCTTGCCAGGCACAGAGGTGAGACTGACTGGCCTGTAGTTGCCTTGGTCTTCCTTTTTTCCTTTTTGAAAGTGGGGGTTACACTTCTCCTTTCCCAATGAGTGGGAACTTCACCAGACTGCCATGACTTTTAAAATATGATGGAAAATGTCTTGGCAACTTGGTTTGCCAAGTCCCTCAGGACCCACGGATGGATCTCATCAGGTCCCATGGACTTCTACACCTTCAGGTTCTTTACATGGTGTCAAACCTGATCTTCACTTACAGTGGGCAGATCTTCCTTCTCCCAGCCCCTGCCTTTGCCTTCTGCAACTTGGGTGGTGTGGCTAGAGCCCTTGTCAGTGAAAACTGAGGCAAAGAAGTTGAGTACCTCAGCCTTCTCCATATCTGTCATGACCAGATCTCCTGTTTCCTTCCAGAGAAGAACCACATCTTCTCTAGCCCTCCATTTATCACTGGCATACTTGTAGAAGTTTTTCTTGTTGTCCTGGATGTCCCTGGCCAGATTTAACCCTATCTGGCCTTTAGCTTTCCTAACCTGAGCTCTGGCTGCCAGGACAACATCTTTGTAGTCTTCCCAGTCTACCTGCCCTTGCTTTCATGCTCTGTAGATTCTCTTTTTGCATCTAAGTGTTCCCAGGAGCAACTTGTTAATCCACGTAGGCCTCCCAGCATTCTTGCCTGTCTTCCTCTTTTTTGGGAAGGAAGACCACTTGGAGGAAGGGGTCCTTGAAAGAAAATTGACCAGTTTTCTTGGGCCTCTCTTCCCTTCAGGGCTTCATCTCATGGTACTTCACCAAGCAGATCCCTGAAGAAGTCAAAGTCTGCTCTCCTAAGTCCAGGGCGGTAAATTTGCTGTGCACCCTCTTTGTTGCCATGAGGATCTTGAATTCCATCGTTTGATGGTCACTGCAGCCAAGGCTGCCCTTGCGCTTCACGTTAGCTACTAGCTTCTCCTTGTTGGTGAGCATAAGGTCTAGCACAGCACCTCTTCTCGTTGGTTGCTCTATCACCTGGAGAAGGAAATTGTCATTGATGCACTCCAGGAACCTCCTGGATTGCTGATGTGCTGTTGTACCATTCTTCCAACAGATACCTAGAGGTGATTGAAATCCCCCATGAGGATCAGGGCTTGTGAATGTGAAGCTGCTCCTATCTGCCTATGGAGGGCCTCATCCACTTGTTCTTCCTGGTCAGGTGGCCTATAGCAGACCACCACTATGGTATCATCTTCCCCTGCTTTCCCTTTAACACTGACCCATAAACTCTCTGTCAGGTCCTCATCTATCCGCAGGCCAAGTCCCATGGACCCAGCTGGTCATTGACACAGAGGGTGACACCCCCTCCTCTTCTCCCCTTCCTTTCTTTCCTGAAAAACCTATATCCATCTATTTCCACACTCCAGTCATAGAAGCCATCCCACCATATCTCAGTGATGTCAATAACATCATAGCCCTGCAGATGTGCACACATCTCTAACTCCTCTTGTTTGTTCCCCATACTCTGTGTATTTGCATAGAGGCATTTAAGTGGAGCCCCTATTGAAGCTGACTTACTGGCTGGACTCCATTATCTTGCATTTCACATACTCTCTCATTGACCTGTGATCCTTCTCTGGGGCCAAGGCATCTATTTCTGGCAGTGGCCTCGAAGTGGGACAAATTGAGGATCACCTCCCCCAGCATTAAAGCTCTCCTTACTAAATCAGCAAGCCTTTGGCCAAAGTTGTGCTCCCTCTTCTCTGAGAGGTGGACCCCATCATCCCTCAGGAGACTGGGTTTCTCAAAGTGCGTAGCATGGTCCATGTAGCCAAAGCCCTGGCTGTAACACACTCCTGAAGCCATTTGTTAATTTTCCTAATTTGGTTGGCCCTTTCAAGCCCCTTTTCTTTGGCTAGGAGGATCAATGAAAAGACTACCTGGGCCCCTGAGTACTTTCCCACTGCTCCTAGGGCTCTGTAGTCCTTCTTAATACTCCTGAGGTTGCTTCTGGGTGTATCACTGGTGCCCACTTGAAACAGCAGCAATGGATAATAGTTGGTGGGATGTACCAGGTTTGGAAATCTCTCTTTGATGTCTTTGATACAAGCCCTGAGTAAGCAGTAGAACTCTCTTGACTATAGATCAGGTCGGCAAATGGGCACCTCTCACCAGAAGAGAGCTACCCACTATTACTCGTCTCTTTTTCTTGGTGGCCCTTGTTGTTATACAGGGAGCAGATCTGGCTGCCTTCCTCAGCTCTGGGGTGTTACCTGCTTCAGCCTTTTTTTTCTCTTCAGTCTGCAGAGCCATAAAGTGACATCTCAGGCTTTGAGGGAGGCTTCTTCCTCCTGCTAGTTCTTACCTGTACAAGCTTCCATCACCCAGTGTCGTAGACTTCCTTCTTTCTGGGTGTGCCAGAGAGAAGTTTTTGGTTGTTTGGCCAGAGGATGTGGGTCCACTGCAGCTTTCTCTTGGAGCCAGCTATCGATCTCCTTTTCTGCCTCTCTGATGTTTCTCAGTCTTTTGACCATCTCCTGCAGCTCAGCTACCTGCTGCAGAAGGTCCTCCACCTGGGCACACCTTTTACAGGCAGGATCAGCACCCATCCCTGCCCCAGGGGGAAGGCCTAGGCAGCTCCAACTGGGTGGAGGCATTGCTCTTCGGCCCCAGTTGACTCCACCCAATACAGAAAAATCATCAGGACTTAAAATAGTGGGGTGGTGTAAGCTGTTATCATAAAACTCTGAAAAAGACCCTCTTGCTATTTCAGTTTGAATTGCACTCTTTGTTTCCTGGTTAGTAGACACTTCTCAATCAATTGCTGCATTTGTACTGACAACACTGGATTACAAGAGCTGCTCTTGTCATTTTTGTGACCTCCATCTTCCATTGTTCTTGCTTCCTGGGCAGGAGCTGAGGGACCTTATTTCTAATATTCGCAGCCACAGATCAGAGAAGGAATATCCCCATATCCAACAGCCTCAGATTCCCAGCTGCTACAGAGAGCATACTATGAACCTGCCACTACACTTCAGTTGAGGATCTGACCTACAATGTTTACATGCCAATGTATTACCAGGATTTAGCATTTTAATAATAACAAAAAAATACCTAAACATCCCCTTTCACCTGAGGTTGGACCTTCCCAACAATATCCCTCAGAGACCCCAGACCTTACATTCCTCATCCCAGTGAGTCTTTCCTATCCCCCGCAGGAACTTAACACATTTCACATACCACAGTGAATCTGCTCCAGCCAATCAACTCCCGCAGCTCTCTGCAGGCTTCCAACACCTGCTAACAAGAGGGGACAACAGAAGAGCCCTGCCCCATCCCTTCACACATAGTATTGCCTTATTCTTCAAAATTACTGCTCAGAGCATGATGCTCCATAACAGGATGCTCCTATAAATACACTGCACTTTCAGAGGGAGGAAGCAAGCATGGTCTAGTAAATATTTTAGCAATGAAGTGGAATAGGGTTCTTAATGCTTGTCATTTTTCAATATAAGAAGCACTCCATCAGAAGATGCTCTATACTTAAGGGAGAGAATGTGCATTCTAATAATAACAGGACAGCCAGTGGCCAGCACCTTATCAGTACTAGGTTTCCCTGAAAACATGTTTGATTCTTCCTCCACTACACAACCTAACGTTCAGGAAGCACTCGATTTAATAAGAAGGTTCATAATGTCAAGTTACAGACACCATGAGAGGGAAGCCTGGTAAAGTGTAACTGGCAAATCAACAATTATTTTTAAAAATCTTGACTACCTCCAAGACAATTTTTTTTTCTTAAGAGCTATTCTCTGTGTGTTAAGATCTGTGATGGTGTTTGAGTTCTTGGGAGGATCAGGCATGGAAATCAGTGTACAGAGCAAAAAGTCAGGGGATGCAAGCCCTAGAGAGGCTCTCCTGCCACAAGAATAATACTGATCGTTGAGCACAGAAATGCTATCAAGACTAACTAGGACTGTCTAAAACAGGGACAAAGAGAAGGAACATATTTTACAACATGCCTGAACCTCAGACAGAAGTGCCCCATGGCAACATGCAGGGATCTGTTATTCCTTCATTTATTCTCAAGTGCAGCTCCTGGCATTGATGTGATCTTCACACCACGAAGCAGGAAGGATCTTTGCTCTTTGAAAGCTGCCAAGCTGCAGCTCTTTCCTCAGCCTTATCTGTCTTCATGAGTTGGTCCGAGAGGGTTACACAGCTTCAAAAAACTGTTCTTGGATGCCTTACAAGATAACAGGAACTCCAGAGGATGGTTTCTGAAAGGCCTTGAAAACTTTCTTTCCAGTGGCAAGTGATGAACATCCCCAATCCTGCAATGTGCAAAGTCTTGCCCACAGGTTTAATTTCATACATGTGATGGTTTCTAGAAATCAAACATTTCACAGGCATGTGCACACACACACACAAAAGAAAAAGTTCTGGTCCCATTCCACACATCTTCTCTTGCACTAGTTTGAAAACTGTTTGCAAGGACTGGAACAAAGATTATACCATATTTCCTTTAGATAATGGAAGAGAAGAAGAAAAATCAGGGCTGTGGTAAGGATTTCATTTTTTCCCTCACATACTCAGCAGACTTTATAATCAAGCTTCCTCACTTGAAGACACCCTTCCTGCAAGTATGTAAATGGGTAGCGTCTGTTTCTCAGATTTGTGAAATCTCATTTTATCGAAGCTGTTATAAAAGAGACAGGACAGACTGTCACCTGACTGCAGAATTGGAGATGTGTCTGTTGCTTTTCTGCAGAGGTGACCTTGGACGTCTCTTTCACTTCCAAAGCTTTATCTGTCTCAATCATTTAGATGCTAAGTTTGTAGGAGGAACAGAGAAGCATTTTTTACTGTATGTAAAGCATACAGCACTATGACTCCATCTCAGGTGAGGTAATGTGTCTGTATAAATACTTTTTTTTTTTTATGTGAAGCTTAAAACATCTGCAAAGACACCAAAAGAGGAATGAGCATGCTGCATAGTAACACAATGCAGCTGACAACGGGGTGATCTAAGATTACTTGGAAGTTCCTTTGCAAGCTGTTCCTCCCATCATTCATTCATAATGTCATTTGGTCAAATTCTAAACAAATGTTGCACAATGCAAAACAAATAGCTATGGTTCAAAGGGAGTATGCAAGGCACAGGCCCTTGCAGCAATGCCCAGAGGAGAGGCAGAAAAGGGCCACTTCTAGCAGAAAGTGTGAAGAACTCACACAATCACAAGAACTACATTCTTGCCTTTCAAATCTAAGAAACAATAAAAAGCAAGAAAGTACACTGAAAGACATATGCCTTTTTTTAAAAAAAAAATAAATTTGCATATCCTTTGCAATAAATAAACCTTCTTATTTCAGTATTTGGCAAGGTGACAGAGTCTAAGATGGAGTATGAGAGATAATTGATATGTACAGGATAAGAAAGTGAAGTTAGAAACAGGCAAAGACTATTCCATAAATAAGACGTTCTTACTGAGAAAACATGAACCCAGAGCTCTAGGTTGACACCTGAAATCACATCATTCATAATGGATATTGTAAACATTATTAGGGGGAAAAAAATACTGTTGTAGATCTTAGGCTCTGGATTATGGAAGAAACAAGATTTGCTTCTAATCTCACTTTTTGTCAGTTTAAAACAAGAAAAAGAGTGTGGTTGACTCTTGGTAAGCTTTACTTTCCATAACAGCAAGGTTTTTTCCATGTACTTAAATGTTCTGCACTTAACTGGAAGAGGATGCTGGATTGTTTAGACACAAGCTTCCTCCAGGTCTTGGTTCCTGTTGCACTTTGCTATTTCCCAGAGGTCTTAATATACGTTCACCCTACACAGAGACAGTGGAAACCATTTTTCACCTGAACAAGAAGCTCTGGAGGAACAAAACTGTATGGAATAAAAGCAGAGAATCCCAGCTTCAGAACAGTTTGCAATTCTGGTCCAATTCATCACGTATGCTTAAGTATTTACATTTCCCATTTGAATAACAGTCCACATTGTAGCTCACAGAAGGGTTTTTGGCTTCTGCCAGTCTAAATAGAATGACTCAAAACTGAGCCATTTCCTGCAATTTAATTTCATAGCTGAAGTCAAACTGTAGCAAGATAAGGTCACAAACACAGGGAACTACCTCTAGAAAGCCTCAAACCCTCTGGGCTTCTTCAAGTGGAATCCCTAACTGACTTCTGTTAGACTACAGTTATGGCATGGAAATACTACTGCAGGACATGGTCAATGACTACTAGCAGCTGAAACAATGTAGTAATTGTATGGCAACTGGGTTTTCCACTTATTGCCAAAGAAGAAAGGGATGCTTCCCAAGCTCCATCTCAGCTCTTTTAACTGAGGATCAATATCTCAGAGACAGAAACAGAGGGAGAGAGACAAACAACCAGCAAATGGAAAAGCAACTGCAGCCTGATACATTCACAGCGAAAGAAGATAAAAGCCTGCCGCACTCTGAAATCTAATATGCCAAGTCACCTGGAATGAGTGTCTCCTGAAAAGGGCAAGCCTGTTCAACATTCTCAGCCCACCCCACTTCCAGAACTGAAGCATGAGTATCTGGAAAGCTTTAGACTTATTAGACTCATTAAAAGCCAACTGGCATTTATAGCTCACATCAAGATGAGGTGTTAGCAGGAGTGAGAACCCTGTAAAATGTGCATATACCCAGTGTGCTACAGAACAATCTCCATTCTCCAGGAGACATACTGTATCTTTTTAGGAGTAGATAAGGGATGTGTTGTCTCAATCATTACATAAGCCAAAAAGCAATTTTGGGGTGCTGAAGGGTCTTCTGAGAAAGCAACCACCAAAAAACACCTCAGCAGTAATAAGCTCTGTCAGAAGGCTGAAGTTTCAGTCCAATGTAATGTGCCTTTAAAAAGTACCATGTCTACACTACTGTATTGCTTACTTTCTGAAGCTAAGCCAGAGGGATGTACATAGTAAGATCTTTGTCTCATTTCAGGGAGGATACAGGATAAAGATTCTGTGCCAGTAATCTTTCCTGGATTAATGGTTTCTCTTTTATCTGCTGTATTTCTGCTCAGATGTCTTTGCTCTGAATGAGTCAGTGGAATGCAAATGATGGGTACAGTCAGTCTGAAAATATTTAAATCTAGCTTTGCACTGCACTGCAGGTTTGTGGAAAAAAATACACATATATAAATATACATGATGAAGAAAGGGCAGATGAAAATTATATATAGATCAATAATGCAAAAAAACCCCCCTGTGGTGGGTCAAATTGACAGATTAATTTTTCTGTTTCTTCTTCTTTTCACTTTTTTTTTTTTCCAGAAAGATCTGCATTTAGATGCTTGCTATGAATGGGTGAGAAAAATCTGCAACACTCCTTTTCTAAGCCTCAGACACTGGATAAAAACACATCTGTGGGAACAGGAATCTGATTTTATTTAGGCTGCTAAATGCCCAATCTTCATTATCCCAAGAACTGTCTTCCTAAAGATAGCACTCTTTTAATCCTAACAAAGGTGAAACCAGACAGTCTAGGCATGATTTCTTTGGATTTTCTCCCTTTCCTTTTTCTATGATATATTTCAATTTTTTCATTGTATTGGGATACGGTTCCTCTCTTCTTCTGCTTAAGGCATAGGTTTTCCTCTAACAAATGATTCCAAAAGCAACCAGGTAAGGAAGGATTTAGAACTGCAGCCAGGAGAGAACCTATAGGTCTTTTTCATGGGCTTCAGCAGGAACCATCCCCAAATGGTGGCTGACAACAGAGCTTTTATGGACTATACTTACCTAAATGACAGCACAGAGGATCTCCAAAAGCTTTTGTATACTGCAGTGGGATGGTGGAAGGAGGAATAGGAAGGAAAAGAGCAACTGGTCAAGTCTGATAATTGAATAACTTCCTGGGCTTTTGCATTTTCTGTGGAAGTTAGCTTTGATACACTATGCTTATTCAGTAAGGGACCTGTCCTGGAGTAAGCAGCAGGTTTCTGATTAAGGGTGCTATAAAGACTAAACTCTGCAGGGAGAAAGAAAACACTGGTATTAACCAGGTAACTACCACTCTACTTAACAATAAATCATAAATTGTACAATCAAGATAATTTGCAAAAGGGTATTAAGCCCTCTAGCCCATCATAAAACCAAAAAAGTTTACCTCTGAAAGAGCTGCCTATAAACCCAGCTACAACAAACCAAACAAAACAAAGAGTCATATCATCTACCCGGTCCATGTGGGACTTGAGAATTACTTAGCAGGAGGAGCCTACCTTTAACAAAGAAAAAATATATTTTTATTTTGATGGCTTTGCACCTTTTCTTTTGGATTTCCCATAAAATTTAATTTAAAAAATAGTTCATATTGAATTTATATTAAGTATTTACTTTTATAATCTCATTTTTAAAAAGCTCTGACTTTACCACATGCTACAAGATAGAATATTAACCAAGTTGTCCATTAGTTTTCATCAAAAAAATGCAGATAATTTCCTGCAGAATCAACACTTCCCACATCAGCAATTTTAAAAACACATTTTTTAAAATGGTGATCTATTGACAAAACTTAAATTTTCAGAGGAAATTTCCAGCAGTTCCATAAAATTAGCCATTTTCTAATTTCTCTTTTCTTTAACTCTTGCACAAAAATAGTCCTCCTGTCCCAAATATGAGGAGTTATTTTCAGTGCTAGGTAGTCTGTTTTCAGGTTGTTCATGAGTTTGTTGGTGCATCAAACACAACAAGCACTGCACCAGCACAGGACCAGCAGCTGATTGTGAGGATCTGGTACATCACTGTGCAATTCCCATGTGATGACTCAACAAACTCTTCCAAAAAAATGTGAAACTACACTCAGTTCTGTTACGTTCTGATTGATGGTTACCTAGGGATACCCAGAACTTTCTCCAGCTCTACATGAATGATTGATGACTAAGGTACTTCTGGCAATTTCTAAAACTTCCACAAATATTCATGTGAACTTTAGGACCAGAATGGATTAGGCAAAAAAGACAATGAGAGATGAAAACAAACCTTTTCTAGGTAAGCCAGCCTTGCAGTGGAACAACAAGTTGCTCTACAGAGGGATTAAAGAAAGAAAGGAGTCTCTATGGCCAGTTTTACACTGAGGACAAGCTAAAGACCACCTTCCTCCGCAGGTTAGCAGGGTCATTCTGCACAGCTGATGCCATCAGCTTTGCTAGGAAAGCTAGTTATAAGCAGGAGGCTCAAGATCTAACTGTAATTAACTACTGAATCAAACTGATGAGCAAGTCCCTGCTATCGCAAGGCATGTGAAAGAGTGTGCCAGCAATCCCCACAGTTTCACTGGTCTCACCATGCTCACATCAGTTTCAGATGGGCAAGGATCAGCTATGTCAACAGGGAGCTCACAGCCTAGTCTCAGACTTATACTTCAGATGGATTTTATCTGCCTTTTACGGTTTCCTGAAAACCACTTACAAGGCCAGATTCACTTCAGCTTACAAGACTCCTGATACCTGATTGTCTGCTTCATTTATAGGTAAGGAAATGAGATGGCTTTTGGTTAACTTGCAACCAAATCCCTGTGTCAGACTGCTATTTCACCACACTGGTGATCAGACTTCCACTGTCAGCAACTGAATATGATCTCTGTCTTGTGATTTGTGTAATATTTACAGCATTACAGAAATGCACATTAGAAATGCAATGGTTACTCTTATCTCTTTGGAAAGACTGCATGCATTTACCTGCCTGAGATCATCTTCTCTGGAGACCCATTTGAAATAAAACTACTGCATTCTGAAATGTGTCTTTAGCATGAGTATTTTCTATCTTGGCCATAGTAAAATGCAAGAAATTGAACCAAAGTGCATTCCTGCATGCTTCCCTTTCCTACACAAATACAAACTTTGGAAGATGACAGATTTCAAACTCATTATATGGCATGAAACGATATTTAGAAGCACAGTGCATAACACAGCTACTCTACGAATGTGTCCAAACAAACATAAAATTAATCTTTCATGGCTAAGAGAGCACATTTTTTTAGCCCAGTCTTTAACTTACTCATTTCTTTATGGGAGAAAGCAGCCTATATGCTATTAAACAGTTCCTAGAGTAGCAGGTCAAACAAAGTGAGAAATGAATAGGTCCATTCATACTTCAGACAGGATAATTCTGGTAAAACTGATGCTGACAATGTTAAAGAGCAGTGATGGAGGAGTCTGGCCTTGTCATTCTAATTGTGACCATGAGTGACGAAAAATGTGTTCCCTTTGCCAGTAGACCTATCTTTCACATTTGTAAAATCTAAGCTGTCCTCATGTCACTTGAAATTCAAGGGAGAGAAAATTCCTGCACTTAGGTGCATGCTTTGTTTGAACCTGCAGTGGCTCTGGCACACCAAAACATAGGGAAGGGCTAGTAATTTTAAGGCACCAAAATGAGAAGGGTGATATCAGTGTGTGAAACCAACCTCTGGTCTTACCCATTCACCTGCTCTGCCACCAAACTCCTCTGTGAACCTGGTATAATCACCTGACCTCTAAATACTATGGGTCCTCACCTGTATTAGGGACCACAGTCTTTAAATGGGCAAGTGGTTTCAGTTTGGAAATGGTCATTTGGTGCCCATAGCCTCCTTGTTCTGCAAAGAGAACTTCCAGACTCAGGAGGATTCTCCAGGTAATACTGCACGACAAATAACACAAAGCAAAAAGACTAAACCAGCTATCATAAAGAATCAGGAAAGCTGTCATAGTCTAAACCCCATTCCCATTTACAGCAATATCCCTCTCCCTCATTCCTCACTTCAAATCATGCTAAATATGAAAGAATCATTTTTCTTACCCAAACAGAATACCATTTTCCTTAGAAAGGAACTAAATCCAATGAATTAAACATTATCTTTCACAGCAACAAAGGGAAATTAGTATCCCCTCTTACTTTCTTCTCCAGCAGGGCAAGGTAGGGAGTTCACCCCAGACAGAGAATTGAAATAACTCCCATAGGTATTTCCTACACCACTCCTTCAGAGGGACCATATTAAATATAAACTAATGCTGTAGGCAGCTTTGGAAAATGACTTCAATGGTATTTATTGCTTTGATAGGGTCAGTGCACAGTATATGCATGTTGCCTTCTAAACATATGTTTCAGGCAAAGAATCAAAGCTAATTTCAGTGTGTGAAAAGCAAGCAGATTTCATTACTGATTGTGACTTTAACTTCAAAATGATAAGGATGCTGGATGTAGGTTCTCAAAACTGAATGTCCAAATGAGAATTTTTGATGTAGAACTTCAGCTTTATCTTCCATGGGCTTCAATACAGAAAGAAGAAAGGAATTCTCTTCTAGTAGGAATCTCACAGTTAACCCATAAGCCAGCTGTCTATTTTTCCCCTCTCCTCTAAATCTCCCTGCAGCTATTTCCTCTCCGTAAGGTGTTAAAGCAAAAATGGCCATTGGCACTAACCATTTTTGACATCCAAGTAGTGGATATGAAAGAGATCTAAAATTTTTTTTCCACCACCACAATTCAGCCCTGCTTTGACTCTTTGCAGAAGTGTCATCAGAATTCATAACAAACTCAATACAATCTGAGTCGCAATGTGTAATAAAAGGCCTGCTACTAAGTCTTTTTTTTTTTTTCTAATGAGGATTCCTCTCATATTATTACATCAAATCTAGTTCCCAACTTCAAGCAGCCCCCTTTCCTATGCAGTATATGGAAGGAGGTGGACCTGTAGAATTATTAAAAGGCTGCAGGCATAAGCAGCAACAAGTACATGACATAGAGCTTTACCCATCTGTTGCACAAAACCAAGCTTAGGATAGGTTATCACTAGTTGTAAAAGCCAGAAGGTGTAAACCTAGTAGCCTAAAGATAAGTAAGTATCTGACTCAGGCTTAGATACCTGAAGTAACCACATATTCCACCAGGTACTTTGAGTACATATTTAACTTTGAAAGTAAGCATAGTTCATTCACTACTGAAGAAAAAGCACTTAGATATCTGTAAAAGTGCTTAAATGTCTATATTAACATGTATAAAATTGCACACATTCAATTAGTAAGCATATATACACACACATGTGTATACATGCTTATATACATTGCTGAATCAAGACTCAAAAGACCCTAATTTGCACATTGGATAAGCACTCACATCTTCACTTTGAGTCAAAGAAAAGTGCAAGATTGAAAATAATCAAGCCATCTTTTTTAATGCCCCTGACTACAGATACAGATATGCACTATTTTGTTAGGCTTTGTCCAGGTCTGTTTAACAACACCACACTCCCCCAGGTTCAAATGACACCTTTGAAACAATTGAAGCAGTAAATCACACCTCTTTATTATCATCTCAACAAGAAAAATAACAGCCTCCTCTGCTTGGTGAAATACCCACAGGAATTTCATCCGATTACATGAGGATAACGTATCTTTCATGACTTTAGCTGGCTGTCTACCATTTCTATTGTATACTTGGTAGTCAGTCACAAAGGACACAATCCACTGAAGGAAAATGTATAGACAAGGGGTTAGCCATTTCAAGAGCGGAGAAAAGGAGGTAGAAATCGAAGGAAAAAAGGGAAGGATGACACAGTGCAATTGCTCAGCTTAGTAGCACAGCTGCTTAAACAACTGAATAGCAATCAATGGGTTAGTATTCAATACAAGTTTAGATGACACTGAAATCTATTAGAATACTGCATATAATGAACGACTCTTACTTATTTGGTATTCTATCTTGGAATTAATCATCTCAGTTGTTATGCACAAAAAAAAAAAATCAAAAAAAAATCAGTTGGGTAGACAGGCCCAAAAACAAGAAAAACAACCACCTTGATTTCCCTAGTGGTTAACAGCCTGACAGTACTCAACAACACATGCTGAAGTTGAATACTGTGAGAAACAATGCAAGTTAGAAGTTTCTTGGCTGTTGGGGCCACAGCCTGATTTGTGTGTATGTGCAGCTTGCCCCATCCCCTCCCTTCTAGGCAGTACTCATAGGATTGTACCATCTGCTGGAGCACAATTCAGAGGTAGCTTTAAAATGATGATAGCTCTGGGAAATGATAATCACTGGGTCATAGAAATCTGTACTGCAGCGTATAAATAAGATAACTAAAAGTGCTGAGCAGGGCATGTTTGCATTATGAAACGTATTTTCCTTTTTTCTATACAAAATCTGTCTTGAAAGCGTGGGGAATGCAGCAGGATTGAAAACCAGAAGGAAAGCAACACTGGCCCAGAAGCTGCACAAAGGAGGAGGGGGATAGAGAAATGGTAAGCTGTAGTATTATTGACTGAGGAATGATAAAAGAGGAAGGAATTCAACATTTACATCTATTTCACTTGGTGTAATGGAATGAGATCAAAGGCTTACTTTCACATTAGCCCAGAATAATGCAAACTCTAAATGATGCAAAGGCCACATTCCCAAGATGTGACAGTGCCTCAAGATGCCCCTCTGCTAAGTTCAGGTCAAGGCAACAGGTTCCTGCATACGAAATTCTTTTTCGAAGCACACAAACATAGCTAAACCATTGGGCATGGAGACAGACAACATTCAGGACAGGCATGATGTTCTCCATTGGCTTCTACATTTCCATAGATGGCATTGTAAATTTAGGCAATATTCATTCACTTGCAGGTCTTTTCCCAGTTGCTGCTGATCTTTCAAAAGACCTAAACTGTCCACTCAAGCACAAAGAGCATTTTCTCAGGCTGACAAAATGGATTTTATTTTATTTGTAACACAGGTATTAGAGAAGAAAGCATCAGAAGATAGTAAACTCAAATCCCAGAGATGTGGCTCAGTCCTATCTCTGCACTTGCAACTTCTGTGACCTTGTGATCAGCTCACCTGGGACAGTTCCTTTAATAACTGCTGAGCAAGAACGATGTCAAATGGTTCTTGAAACCCCAGGTTTAATTTTTTTGCGAGAACATTTGTCAAAGCCACCAAAAGATTCAGATCAGTTGTACCTTGATTCCTTGGGGATCCAGGTATTGTGGATACCTTAAACAAAACACTAAGGACACATCCATACCTAAATTCCTTTAAGAAATCTTAACCTCTGGGACTCTGCTTTCCATTGGTTAATTGGAGATGAATAATTATTTTCCCTTACCTTTCACGGTTTGGTTAGTGCAGGGATGTGTTGCCATACCAACAGCAATCCAGCCTGGCAGAAGGACAGGGCTGGAAGTGTGGAGGTGCAGGCATCCCAGGCCAAGCAAAAAAATCCTCCTCTCTGTCCCTCCCTCCCTTTTTCCCTCCTCCCTGCCTCCCTCCCTCTCCCTGGAAGAGAAGCAGTTTCTCTTTGTGAGAGAGCACAAAGGGAAAGAAAGAAAAGGAATTGTCCATCAAGCTCAGCAGAGCCTCGGGGGCTTTCAGCAAAGGTTGCCACAGCCTATGAGGAGAGTGAGGCACACCGAAGGCTCATTTTAAAAGGACAGTTCAATCCCAGCTACACTGAACTGCCTCCAGCGGTCCCCAGCCTGTGAGGAACATGTGGCACTGAAAGCTTCACTGACATCTTCCCATGTTTTGCTTTCCACAGGCAGGCACAGCTTCCAACTAACAGGGAGAGTGAAGTTCTCCGCTATTCACAGGGTGCCATTTGCTCGATGCTGCTGCCCTGGCTGTGCTGCCAGCAGCCAAACCCTCACCAGGAGCATGTGACAGGCATCAGTGATCTGGTGGGTCTTCTGGGTCCTTCCCTACTTGCCAAAACCATCAGCCTTTTGTAAATGTTACTTCAGGGAAGATGCAATAGATACATTCACTCCCTGGCAGAGACTGTAAATTCTGCAGATACAAACAGGGGTTCTAGCCAGTACTGGAGGGAAACAAACCATGTATTCAGTGCCAAATCTTGTGTCCCATCCCAGACACCCTTCTGAAGACACCCAAACCAAAAAGGGACTGGCAATAAGCGTAGTGAACAAGCTGGAGACTGGAAAGAACATGAAAGAGCCACAGAAATGACTCAAGGGCAGACACAATAAAGCTGTGTTTATATACGTATGTGTGTATACAATAACTAATAGTGTAGAAGAAATAAAAGAGGAACTTTCAGTCACCTTTTCTTATGGTATAAGAGGAGAATGGGTGTAAATTAAAACGGAGCAATTCAAAACCACTACAAAGCTATCACACAAAGGAGGAGGGGGATGGAGAAATGGTAAGCTGTAGTATTATTGACTGAGGAATGATAAAACATATCCATAAGGTACTCCAGATCATACAATCTCAGTGAGACTACATGTTCTACCAGACTCAAACTCAGAATTAGAGATCCTTGAACCTCTAGAGGTACAATTGTCTATTAAAAGTAAACAAGACCTGGGAAAGTGCAAAAGCTTTTGGAGTACAGGAGGACAGGAAAACATCCATTCATCTGAGAGAACGACAAATCTTCTGGGAAATGAGGAATCTTCAAGTAAATGCTGGACCACCTACATCAAGAGGCAATGACATGCATTTACCATAAGAAGACCAGTTCTTTATGGGATGAACCTGTATTGGCCTTTGGAGACAGAGATGCCAAACTAAGCACAGAACAGCAAAGTGAGAAGAAATAAAGGAAAAGAACAATATTAGGACCATTGCTGCAGTTTAGGGCCTTCCTGTACCCATGACAAACTCTTCAATGATTTTGCACTGATAAGTAAAGCCATAAACCACTGCTCCACAGAGGATGGTGCAAACAGGTCTGCAGGAGGCTGCTAAATGAAATTCCTCAGAAACTCCACATCACCACTGAAACTGCACAGGGAAGAGAGACACCACCAAGAGACAGCCGATCACCCGCTTGGGCTGGGTAGCACCACTGCTGTGCTATGGGACAATGGCACTTTTACAGTAAGAATGGTCAGGTCCCCTCTGCTGAGAGGATTGCTGCAAGAACCCAACATGCAATTGCACACAGAGCACTCTCTGAGTTGAGTCCAATTGCATAAGCCATGAGAAAGACTCTTCCTACTTACAGAAGCCATTGCTGAAATGTCCCCTTCCTGCTCATTAAAGTCAAGCCCAAAAGCCATGCATTGGCTGTGACAGATCATTCTTTTATGCGGGTAGAGTGACCTACTCACAAAAGCTATGTCCTCTCTGGGCTGACAGCCCAAGCCTATGCTCAAACTGCATTCAGGCTCTTCAGCCCTGCAGGACCAATCCATCCCCACCAGCGCTTTGGGTGGAACCATTCACCAGGCACTTCCACCACCCCATATCCTCATGGCAAAGGCCCCCTTCATTCTTCACCTCCTTCCCAGCCCTCTCTCCTCATATGCTGGGTTGCTCCTGCTTCTGCTCTTACAGCCTCAATCTTCCCCATATCTTGTCTAGTCCCAGCTTTCACTGCTGTTGGGTATTTTCTCCCTTTTCTCCTCCCCATTTGGGGGATGGAGGGGCAGTGAGTGAGTGGCCATGTGGTCCTCAGCTCCTGGCTGGGTCTAACCTGTAGCAGTCCTTTGAGACCACAACCGTATTTCAATACACATTGTATCTTCCGGTCACATTACCACCACTGGCATAGCTCACAGCCTTTTCTCTTCAGCTCCCTATGACCTAAGGTGTCTGTCTTTCACTCACCTGATAGACTTTATTCCATTTTCTCTGGTTCTCGATCTACAAGACCAAGCTGGCATATTTCTCCATCCTCCCTCCCTTGGGACCCGCTCCCTTTGGCAAGAATTGCATCTTTAGACTACAATGATGAGAGGGACTGAAAAAGTTTGACACAGCCAATGAAGTAAGGTTTAGGTGAACAGAGAAATAAAGTTATATGCCTAAATACATTTTTGAACTGAGCATCTACTAATGCTTGCTCTTTATGACCTGAAGATTCTCTCCTACCCTACTCTCACTTGCAGCAAAGCCTCCTAGATGAGTAAACACCCACGTCCTGGGAAACTCAAGAGCTCTGATATGAAGAACAGGTTTAACAACTCCTTCGAGATATTGGAATGGTTGTACCACTTTTAGAAACAATCTTACTAAGAAGCATGAAGTTTGGGTGTCCAGGAACGTATCCACTTGCTCCAAAAATTTGTCATGAACAGGGAAAAAAGATGGATTTTTTTAAACTATTATGCTGGCCAAGGAGACTGTAGGGATAAACTAGATGAGCAGATGTAGAGCAGGCATAGACTCCTGCTGTTCTTGGTGGAGCTATGTTTAAGTGAAATCCCTTCACCAGAAATAATGAAATGGACATCTATGACAGCATCTGGAAGCTATTCTTGGATATAATTCAACAAAAGTAAATGCATTAGGGGTGGACGAGTTGTGTTACAGGAAGAGGCAGCCACAGAGAGGTGGGAGAGAATGGAGGCCTCAATTAGGGGGAAAAGAAAGAAAAGAGCAGGAGCCAACCTCACTGACAAAATGGGGAAGCACTCCTACAGGTCACAGTTTCTAATCATACTAGCCTGCTATATTTTATTTCTGTGGAGGAATTACATTGGGAGCACAGCTGCTACTCCCTGGACTTAAAAAATCGAATTTTTAAGTTAAAATCATGGGGAGTAAAATATCATTATAATGAATGAAAAGAAAATGTTCTTGATCAAGCACCACTATCAAAAGAGATGAGTGGTTAAACAACAGCCCTTGCTACATCAGGACAACTTCCCCCTTCAAATTTTCTCCCCTTCATCATTGTGGGTTTAAGAAATAATAGTTATGAAGTTTGTCTAAGAGTGGCATTAACTGCTGTTTTGTATTGGTGCAAAAATATAATGGATTAATACTTTGTCACTGTATTTTGTTTAGCTACATGTTTAAATATCAATAAAAGCTTTAAGGATGTATACCAAGTAATTACTTCCTTGTAAAGTCCATTAGGCTTCCTATGTTTTTATGCCACAGAACAAAACACCAAAAGAAAAGTTACAGACCCAAACAGTTTCTGATGTAAAAGCTTTTTTCCTCCACCTTTTAAAAGCAAAAAATGTCCTCAGGGAGCAAATAAATAGCAATTATGCTGCCAAAACCAAAGGAGAGCTCCTCAGTAAAGATGGGAATTGGTTCCTTAGCATTCTCATCTCCTCACTGTCTCACAGGCGTGCCAGAGGCACACAGCACAGGGAAAGGCCACACATCCATTTGCAGTAATTTCAATACAACTCCAGGTTTCATCCTCACCTCTCCAAACATCCTGGAAATGCTCTTTTTGAGTAATGCCAGGTAGTCTGATGACCTTTACAATGCACCAGCTAGCTCTGGGCTCATGTTTATGGCCCCACCACTATCAGCAGAGAATGTTTTCATTCTTTACAACATAATGCGCCAAACTTCAGGCTTCTTGCTCCATACATAGGCTTAATGAGTTCAGTAGGACATAAACCAGGTTGTCTGATACTGCTTTCTGCACAATCATATTAGCCACTTCTTGAAAGAAATGCTCCTGAATTTTGTTCTCTTATGCTGTGTGTCCTCCAAAGGCACTCATATTGCTTCTACACAGGCCCAATGAGACAGATCTGAACACAACATAAAATTCTTGATGAGGTGCAAAGCAGTGCTTCTCATTTTGTATTTTATCCCTTGAAGTGATACATCCCAGCGCTCAACCTGCCTTTTCCCACTGGACATGGTGAAGACTTGGAAGGCGTCCTCGACTATTGTCTTTTTTCAACCCACACAGTATGCCCCTTTTACTGATTTATATTTGTATTATCTGCTCAAGTTATTTGCTGGCTCAGCAACAAAGAGGGTCAAATTCATGCTGGGTTTCTTTATACTGCTGCTACAAAAATTTACTAGCATCGGTGGAAGCAGTTCTTTCTTTTCACTCATCTTAATTTAATTGGCTAAGATCATATCCCAAGCCAAGGTGTGGCTGGAAAGACACATAGGACAGCAGTGCTTGAATCAAAAATGCCTTGGAGGCTGTCCTTAACCAAATCCAAATCCTTATTTGATGGGAAGCCGTAGCAGGAAGGTCTTCTCTGATGTTTCTACATGGAGAAAAAGGGGTTTCACCCCCTGAATTAGGAAAGAAATACAACTTGCACGTCTAACCAACAACTTCTTAGTTACCATTTTACAGTCATACCTGCAAAAGTTGAGGATTTTTCTTTCCTTGGGATGAGGGTTGATAGTACCAGCTCCTCACATGGATAGCTCATGTAGGCACACTATAAGCTTCCTGGGAAACCTGGATGCTCCAGTCCCTCTGTAGGTACCTTCTTCCTGCACAGACTGTCTTTGTAGGGTGTGCAGAAATTTCAAAAATGGCTTCTCTGGGTAGGAGGAACTCAGCATGTGCAAATGTGCCATGTTGGGCATGCAGGATCCTACAGCACGAAGGCTTGAAACACCTTGCATGATGATCAGTGCTCTCAGTTCCTCCAGCAGCCTCGCACAGGCAATACCTTGGCTTCATCTTTGTGTCTCCAGCCTCAGATTAGGTGATTGAGTCTGACCCACCTCTTCCTCTTCTTCAGATGTGGGCCGTGTTTGGTTCAGCAGCAGATGCATATTGCTTCCCTTCTACGCCTAGGCCAGATTTAGAGTTAAATACTTTGAATGTTTTTCTTGAGCAGACCAACCCTCCTTTTTAGTAGCCCTTCTGCATGTAGCCAGCTGGCACAGTGATTCCCATTGTGCTCTGCACTTTGGACACCCCTCATGATAGACTTCTTGCATTTACAAGAATTACAGCATCTGAAACTCCTACACTTTATCCTGATGAGACATGTCAAAGTCCTTCAAAGAAGCATTAGAACTAAGTTCACCTTAATTAATGACTAAGAGTAGATAGTTAACTGGTATCAGATAAAATCCAGCAAAAATATACATCTATATATAGATCTATAGATAAATGTATATGTATTTATACATATTTATGATACTTTGTACATATAGAGAGAGACTTTAGGCTGATATGGCTGGACAACAAAGGACTCTCCAAAGCAAAGAGGTTATTTGCTTTTGCAGGGTGAAATGTGTCCTGATTAAATGTAAGACCACTCACCATTTTCACAACAGAAGCTTCAAAAGAACTCTCTCCTCCTGTGAAGCACTGACTTCTAGGGTGTCACTTAAGGTCCACATCACCAGTGCAAAGATCACTACTGACTTCAGCAGGATCTGAAACAAGCCTAAGCCTCTCTTTTAAAACCTGCTTTTGTAAACCAGGTTATGCACCCGAGCCAAATTTTGGCTGCTTTGTTTCTGGTTTTAAACAATAGGCATCCTAGATTCCTAGACGAATATCTGGGAACTTGTTTTAGACTGGTCTTATTTTAGAAGTCCTCAGCACTCTCGGGGCTAAGGAGCAAGTTGGGAGCAATTCAGTCAGCATCTCCTCCGGAAAACAGAAGTCCTTACAAGTGGCCCAAGAATTGACTGGTTCTGCATGTGTCTGGGCCAAGGTCACACCACACACATGGCCAACACCCAGGATGCTGCTAGAAGGAGTTGAAGCATAGTGGCTGCTGTCTGTCAGAAAGTACTGTGTAGAGCAGCATTGCTTTCACAGTGACAAAGGGGGTCAATTTTTACTTGCCCTAATTCCACACTACAAATCCAGCCTGTTCAAGTGTACCACTCTTGATTTTCTATTACCATAGCTAATAGGAGAATCAGAACAAAAAGCCATGCAGGATTTTGTCTCAGTAAGTAAAAGTTGAGTGTGCTAGGAATATGGGCATGTTAACAATTTCTTTCTGATAATCACAGTGATGTATTTGTATCACTTTCATAGACATACATCCTCACTCCTCAGACCAGTTCTAGCTGATCCATATAATGTATGCAGAAGGCTTGGTTCTCACCAAATAGAAATAGAAATAGAAATAGAAATAGAAATAGAAATAGAAATAGAAATAGAAATAGAAATAGAAATAGAAATAGAAATGAAGATTTGCTGTGAGAAATATATTTTTTTCTGTGAATATTAATCATTTCAGCTTTGATAGTGAAGTGATATGAGTGAAAAAGCCAAGAATTGCTCCAGGACTCCACACAGATGACTATTGTAGCAAAGACATTTGCTGGAGATAACGCTGCTTAAGCTCAGAATCATTATACAGTACACAGTTAACTCCAATCAATCTGCTTGCTCCCCAAGATTTAAACAGAATTAATGTGACATTCCAGCTGAAGCTGGAACTCAGCAACTCAGAAAATAAAAGTGACAAACTAAAGCAAGTTCCATATGTGTTTTACTCTTAAATGGCAAAAAGGAAACCATTATGCCAGATGATAGGAGAGCAATATGGTCCCAATACACTGTTCATCTCCTTAACAGCTTTAAATAATGTTAGGTATGTTTTGCAGTAAGAAAAGTATGGGGATTGCTCTAAAAATTTCCAGGGGTAAGATAAAGGTCATCACCTTTTAGCCTGGAAAGTCAGAATAGATTTTGAACCAACTAATATGTCTCATCCGAATATGCTGGCCATTTGGTCATCTTAATAGATTTCTATAACATGACAAAAATCTTCACATTTCAAACTGAATGAAAAAAATCTTCAGTTAAAGATCAAATAAATGAATGTCTTTCTTTTCTTTGGTAAATGTATAGCCACTACCCCAAGTGGAAATGTATTATTCCACCAAAATATTTCTTCTAATCTTATTTATGCTATAATATTTTAAGGCTCCATGAAGGTCACAATTCTTAAAGGCAGCCCTTGCAAAAGAACAGCCTGCAGGATAAGTAGACAAAGGAAATACTATCATCGTCCTTTTGAACAAATAGAGACCAAGGCACACGGAGGCTGTGAGACACCTAAGGGCGTCCAGAATACCAGTGGCAGAACTGGAACCAACTGCATGTATCCATCTTCTTCCACTGGTTTCAGTGCACACTTACATTTCAGGTGGGTAGGTGACAACTGCTTTAACAGGGAAAGATGAAAGGTCACAGAGGTGCCAACAAAGGAATGTGCATTAGCCATCAGTGTGTGCCTTCTGCACACTGTGTGAGAAAGCACTAATGGATAATTGAAGATGGATGGTTAAAATGTGCACTAACAACTCATTATTGCACCTAGCTGGAAGGATTGACTGCTAATGGAATAAAAGCAATACTACAAGTTACCTTAAACAAATAGTGAAATTTAAAAAAAAAAAAAAAAAGCACCTCTGCTATAATTGATGCTAAACATCATTCCACTGTAAAACCAGCTCTAAGTAGCATTAAAAAGTTGGATGTTTTTTATTAAAACCAATTGTGCCTATTTTCTCCTTCTACCCTTCCTTCTTCCTCACCATCATCAGACTCGCAGGTCATTCTCTCTTTCTCTTTTTACCTCACCACATTTCCTCCTCCGGCTAATTTACTGTTACAGAAGCAACAGCAGGGTTTTCCTATTCATCAGTTAAGAGATCTGAGCCATGCATCTCTGGGAACTGATGCATATTTACAATATCATCAGGAAAGTTCAGCCACGACGTTGGTTTGGACAGTTTGTGCTCTGACAGCTCCAAACCAATCAAACAGCACTCTTAAAGCTTCAAAACATGAGAATCTTCCAAATTTGTTACCTAATCTGTAATTTCTAGAGAGGTTTTTAAAAAGCAGAGAAGAAATAAATCCTAAACATGAAATATACTTTGGAAACTTATAATTATCAGAATACGTGCATTACAAGGAATAAATGCTAACAAAATGTAAGATACAGCACAAAGAAGGAGCACACAAAGGCATAATGAGACTGATAAGAGGAATCACAGGAAGAGAGAACAATATCTTCTTACACATATATGAAACCTTTCACTTTGAAAAAAAATACAGCCAACAGGTAAAACTCCACTAGCTTGTATGAAATTAGTTTTCACCTAGTTTTATATTTTGTATTATAATACATAATATGAAATTAAAAAGTCGAAACAAAATTTTTATCCTGCCTTTTTGAAGCAATGGTACATTTCATTCTGACAACATGAGGACATTTTGATATTTGTCAGAAGTTTTTGATATATTCTTCCTCCACCATCTCAAAATGAAACTGGATGAACCTATCAAGACTTCAAGACGGATGAAAAATGTAATGATGTTAGGATAAGTTCTCCAAAAGGGATACCCAGACAGCTGATGAAGGCAGTATGAGACAGCAGAAAGAGCAACATAGCCAGGATACAAAGTGTGTCTGTCTCAGTTCTGCTATGGATCTCTTTAATGAGAGAACTGGACATTATTAGATATATCACACTGACTATGTTTATATATACTGCATGGAATCAGGCATTTTTACATGAAAAATCTAACAAAGTTTCAGGTAAAGAACATTGCGTCCCACCAGCTAAAGCCTGAGGTCTTTCTAGGGCAGAAGAACCTTCAAAGCACCACCCATCACAGCACCACAGTAACGAAACTCCATACTCGATGTTTATATGCAATAAAGATGTGCCACCTCTAAGATGTATCTCCCATAATGAAGCACCAGGTTAAATTATGTAGGTAGGCTTAGCCTCAGGAAAAACATCTTCTGATACACCAAAGATTGAACAGGAGAATGGATGAGGAAAGTATATGAAGTGATAAGAAGAGCATAAACAGGAGCAAAAACAGAAATGACATTAGAAAAACTACAGTCCCACCAATAAATGGTAGCTGGGGTACAGGGTTAAATGTATGGTTTCTTTCTTTCATAATGATAGTAGTTCTTTTAAGATTTTAGTATAGTAGCTTTCTTTGATAAATCCAGAGGGATTTTTTTTTTTTAAATATGGAAAAAAGGGCACATTCTGTGGGCAAAAATGTTATTAAGAAGAATATTTGTACATAAAAATTCCACAGGACAACAGAAACTTGGTACCCAAGTATCCAGTGCTTCACTGGTAACACTAAAAATACAAAACACAGAATATATATAGCAAAATCAAGCATACTTCCGGCCTGGTCCATATTCTCATTAAGTCAGCTCTCCTCATTTTCAACTGCATGTTCATGTCACCTCAAGCAGGCCAACAGTTCCTCTTAGGCAGACTTTTTTTTGAGAGACAACTCATTTTACCTCCTAGATTGCTTCCATTCTCAGTGAGACTTCCCTGCTTCATGTCGAAACTCCTTTGCACCCCAGAGAATAACTCTTAACATGAAGATGACAGGCAGTCCTTCCAGCCAAGGGCAGAAATTTACAGCAGCCCAGGTTTCCAGCCAGATTTCTCCCTTCTGTGCTCAACTCTCTGCATCTGAGTTACTCAATGAACCCCCTCTCTGGGCATTGGCACACTGAGAAGCATGATTTCCATCTCCAGCAATTAATGCTTAAAGAAAAAACAGTAGTCACAACAACCCCGTACCAAGATTTGAGACCATCTGTTACTGTCTTGTTAGTGTATGCTTTCTAGAGTGACCAATCTACTTCATACCAACAGTGTGGTATGCATCTGTTAAAGAAATATTTTACTGCACAGGCTCTGGATGGATTTCTGATGTGGGGAAAAGATGCAAAGAAAGCCAAAATAAACAATGGCTTAATTATTTTAAGATGTATCTCTTGCTCAAGCACATGTAAATAAATCTCACCCAAGACACAAGAAGGTGGAGTTACACTGGGGAATGCCTTTGGCTTGTCTTGTGAAGGCCACTAAGAATAATTAGAATGTTTCAATGTAACTATTTTTTAATGACCCATGATGCATCCCACCCTTCACTTTCCCCAAGATGGTGTCAAGCTACTATATGCAGACCAGCAACAGGGAAAGGAGAGATTTGTTGACAAGACATTTGAAAAAAAGGCACCAGCACTATTGTGTGTCAATACTCATCTGAATGTGCCCATTTGATATTTTACTGACAGAACTGGAAATATGTTTGAATTTCAAACTTGTCAAGATGGCTAGGATGCAGGCATTATTTTCCCCTGAGGGCAGATAAACAAGATGGATGGGCTAAACTCCAAATCTCCTAATGATCAAAATGCAAGTTAAGCTGTCATAGAGAGGGCTCTTCTCTTCCTTGCTGACAGCATGAATTCTGCTGAATTATTTCTAGTCTTCCTGATTAATGGGCCTAGTGACTAATTAGTTCATGAATCTTGCTCATAAACAGCACTTTGGTAGCTGCCTAATGTTCACTTTGAGAAAAAGACCTCACTGATATCAGCTGGAGATCTGCTCTCCAACAAAACCTGTCCCTGGACAATCATCCTACAGCTGGCAGTGGGTGCACAGATGCAGCCTGGCCTTAATGGTGGAGTTGTCCCGATTGGAACATCAGATCCATGTTGCTCCATGGGGCAGGCCAAAATAGGGTTGCACCCAGCCTTTCTCCACAGGCTGAGAACGGTTGTGTCACTGACCTTGCATCACTCCCATGACTGCAATGTGGAGCAAACACATTTGTGTATGGCAGAATACCTCCCTCAGTTGGAGAATTAGACAGGATGGTAATATCCTCTCTTGTAAATGGTGAGATCAGTGAATCCTGGAAGAGACATGATGAACTCCTAGTCTTGTGGCATGCTAGGGACACCACTGAGCCATACACTGCTGCTCTGTGTGATATTGATGCTTCTGGATAGAATTAGCCCAACCAGTTGTCACCAACCAAGAGGGCAAGGAGAATCACCAGGATGACCTATAGCAGCACCACACTATCCTCTGACAAGACAAAAGCACACACATCAGACACAGATAAGTGTCTGCTTGTCAACTGCCCAAGACATACTTGGTTGCACCAGAAGTAAGCTGGGTTCTTTGACTAATACTTTGGAGAATATCTCATTAAAAGGAGAATTATTTCATTACTCCAGCCATTACTCCAAGTTTCTGCTTTCTTCCTTGCCTGGAAGAGCTGGAATCAGTTTGCTTTATTGTTATATTAGGAGGACATCTTATGCATGTTTTTAGATCCCACTGCCCTCTACAAATGATCCCAGCTACTGAATGTTGGGGTCAGGGCTTGTACCTACAGCAAAAGACACATAATCTCTGGCTTTATAGCTCTCCTCTGATACCACAGCATGTTGGCATTTCATCTTCATTTAGGGATTTTGTTTGCTCAAGAGTGGTTTAGTTCCAAGACATATCAGTATACTGCAACACTAAGAACTTGCCCTACTACCACTAGGGAAATTGTGTTGTTTGAATTGTTTGGCGAGACGAACAAGAAGAGAAAATGTAAATGGCCGTAGCCACTTTCTAAGCTCTTCCTCCACTCATACAGCACTAGCAGCACTTTCTCCATGTCCCCCAGTGCACTCATTGAGTCATTGAGTTGTGACTCAATTTCTGCACAGGTAAGGAGCTTTTAGGATGTCCCCTATCACTCCAGGGCCCACATGCCCAGAAGGACTTCTCCACCCCAAGCAAAACATGGGTATTACCTGGGGAGAGTATCAGGAGTGACACTGCAGACTCATCTCCAGCATCAACATTTTGAGTTCCAAGATGAATTTCCACAGAGATGTTTTTTCTTACAGAATTTAATTCTGAAAATATGTCTCTGAATGCCATGTCCCATGGAGTGACACATGAGCAGGACAGAGAAAAGACAGTCTAAAATCTCTATTCAATTAATTGTCTTTCTCTGATTAACACTGATCATGTTGAATGGAGTACACAAAGCAAAAAAGATCAAGCCTTGTGCATTTTCTCATCCCTGTGGCCCAGGATCCACATACTTAATCTGCCTGCAGCTGAGACCCAGCACTCATTTTCCATATTTAGAGAGGTGTAAAATACTGTTGTTTTATCAATAAGTCATAGACTTTCTTTCCCACTTGTCTCTCCCTTAGTTAATATAAAAGAAGACCAAAATCTGGGAGAGGTTTGAATCCCACAGTGCTTCTTCTCTTCATGAGGACCCATCTGCTGGGGATCACTGTAATGGCAGCTCCTGCCAAGAAAGAGAGATGCATACAATATTGGTGCTGAATCTCATGATCCTTCACTTAGTAGTCCCACGGGTATCTGTAAGTCTGCTAAGCTATTTATATCTTTACCACCTTACCACAAGTGGAGTATTATCTATGCCAAGATTTGAACCTCTGACCTCAGTGATGCTTTCCAAAGGGCGAGTGCAAAAAGTCCTCCAGCTGACATACAACTTTCTCCCTTCTCTCTTTTCTGCTCAAACGATAAAACCACAGGGCTAGCCTTGGCCACAAAGACTACCACTCAGTAAACAACTGGCAAAGTATAGTACCCAAAAAAGCATTTATGACTGTGATGTTCCATTTTCTTAACTTGTAGAAAGAAAAAAACTGTGCATGAACATTCAGTCCAAAATACTCTAGAGCTCAAAATGAAGCTCATGAAAAAGAAAAATGAAACAATATCAGCTGTGCAGCCTACACTACAGCAGCCCTACCAGCTATTGCTTTTGGTATTTTTTTGTCCTGTGGTGGTCCAATGCAATTGAATAGCTGTGTCAGGTCTTGATATTAAATTTCATGAAAGTTCACTTCTTCTATGGTCTGCAAGACCTCCTGCCTCCTACCTGTAGCACACAAACCCTACAGAAAACAACCATTCTGACAGCCCAGGGAGAGATCATCCTCTCCAGTACATAACAAGGTATGTCCAGCAGATTTAAGAAAAGGGTAGCCTTTGTTAAAAGACTAGAGTCCTTCTATTAGCTAGCCACAACATGTCTGCACTTAAAAAATACCAAAGCAAAATTTAAACCAAAGGTGCTTCCCAGCCTTCAAACCTGGATAGATAACTCTGTAAGAGTGCTGAAGAGGACTTTTTTCTATGAAATTCTTCTCCAGCTCAGAGAACTAGAGACTGGTAGAGAGATGCACTATTCAGCTGAGTTCTGTTCTGGTGACTTGTTCAGCTCTGCGGCTCTATTGCAAAAGGTAAACAGGTTTCTACCCATAATCTTCTTGTCTCTGAGCAGCAATCCACCTGTCTCTCATTTATAGTATTGTCTAGTGGTGTGTCTTCTTACCCAGGTGACACTCCCTTCAGATACTATTTTAATACCATTGAAGACAGACAAAACCCCAGATTTGCCTAAGCAAATTTAAAAGAGCTATTTAAAGATAAAGATGCAACAAAGCTGAAGCTAATACAGTAAAGATCCCTCAGGAGGGTAGCTAAACGGAGAAATTACTGAGAAAGAAAAAAATTCACCAGAAAGGTCTACCAAATAAAATGAACTATAGAGCTTCTAGCTAGGACACTATAGTAAGGGATATATGCGTATAGTGGTATCTTGGTATTGTAAATTTCATTCCTAAGAGGCTTCATTCTACTAGTCAAAGATTTAAGTTTGACTCTAGTCTTTGACAAAAATATCTAATGCTTAATTTAGAAATTTCTCAAGGGCCTGAAGCTTGTGCTGTTTTTCAGCTCACAGAGACAGAAAAGTCCATATGTCATGAGATAAAGATGCTGGGAAACAGTTAATAGGGCAATGGCTGGAAACTCAAAAGCCCAGTGTCATGATCTGGAATCTGTGTGCCACGGATCCATTTTGCATACTGCAAACTCTATTATGAAAACGGGGGTTATTTGGCCTCTCTTTAAATAGATAATTAGCCATGCCGTTCAGATGGAGTTCCTTACACAAAGAAATGGCTATTGTTGAGATGAACCAGTTTTTCAAGTCTAACAAATAGATCAGCTCCTGAGGGTATATGGATTGTCTTGTTAACTAACCAAGAGTCCTCTTGATAAAGAGGACCTACATCTATAAAAACATGCCAGTTCCCACTGGCCATTTTAGATTAAGAGTGAAATGGTAGAAGCAAAATCTGACTTCAGGAATATGAGGAGACTCCTGACTCTGGAGAAGCAGGCATGTGCAAGGATATTGAGGAAGAAGAAAGATCCTGGATTGATTAAAAAGGTCTGATCAAAGCCCAAAGAACACTCAAGAGCAATGCCAGAAGTGAAGAAGGTTAAGCATATGCAGATGTTTCACTGTTCAGTCTCAATCTGTACATGATCTCTTGGACTATCTGAAACAGACAGTAAGTGTGTTTAAAAGGTTTTGGGATGCCTACTTGTTACAAGCCTGAAAAGGCAAACAGTAAATCAAAACCGCATGCAAAGGCAGAGCACTGGGAGAGAACATTCTTAAGTGGCATGGGTGCCTGCAGATGCCAGCCCTGGTCCAAAGGCACCTGGGGGTCCTGGCCCTGCACCTGAGCAAGGAGGTGATTGATTGCCTGTCTGATGAAAGTAGAAGGAAAAAGATAGTGTCTACTACCTAGTGAAAGTGAGGAAAACTTCACAAAAGAGTGTCCCAAGCTGGTTACATCAACAGACAATACAGACATTTTCTGACTAGCTGTAGGATGGCCCCAGGAGAGCCACCAGGCTGAGACATAACAGCCTGGCATGAGTGGGACATCCTACACTCAGTAACTGGCAGGATCCTAGCAACCCAGCACACCCAGCACAAAATCTCCCCAGGAGGAGATATGCAGTATGTAGTGCAGCCATGCTCCTCTGCCATGTAGTCTCCCAGAAACACAACATGCCTACCCTCCCCTGTTTTCACCAACATGACTTCCCACAGAACAGAGTCAAGATTATGAGCAGAGTCCAGAAACTGCATCCTCGGTCTCTAGAGCCCTAGGTTCCTAGCAGATTGCCTGGTGCTCCAAATTCTCCTGTGTCAGGCAAGTCATTCATACTTCCAGTGACATTCCCTGCCTGTAAAGCAGAAAAACCTGCAGATCAAATGAGTATATGGGCAAAAACTGTGCCTCGGCCTCACTGTGTCAAGAACCCTTCTCTGACCTTGCCACTGCTGGCACACAAAAACAGTGCAGGGATCAATATGGAAGTGTGTTTAAAACCATAGACCATGAAGCTTGTGATTTTTTCTCTTGAAAGGAAAGATAGATAACAGAATACAACGAGTACTAATCACATCACTTAACGTACTTCTGGAAGATAGCAGAGTGACAAAGGGCAACATGAAAAACCAGAGTAAGGCAAACCTCTCTGGTGCTTCTTCATCTTGTCCTTCATCTGTCTTGTCTTTGTCAAATGCTCTGCAAACTCTTAGGTATAGAGGATGCCTAATAGTCTCCATCCATACAGAACCTTGCACCATAGACTGAAATTTAAATCAGAACCTCTAGGCATTCAAGCAAGACAAGAAGTTAATACCAAGTGATAAATACATGAAATATCAATTATTATGTCCACAGAAATCTCATGGGGAGAGGTGGGGTTACTTTGAAAGGGCCATAAGCATTCAGATCTTGATGTTAATAACTCATCTATTGCAAACTTTCTTCACTTTAAAAACATTAAAATGAACTGGAAAAAACGGCTAGATGGGTTATGTTACAGTACACAGCTTGTGAGATAATACACTAATACAGAAACTGGCCCAGACATTGAAAAAGACTACATCAACTTGTGTCAAACTTAAACTATCACAAAATCACCTCATTTTCAGAAGACAGGTATTCATTATTCCTTCAAAAAGTAGATTCCTTCAAAAGACTTTTAGTATTTTTTGACCAAGATCCCCTCACATCAGTAGTCTATTCTGAAATTATTTTAGACCTCTCATTTTTATTTCTTCTAGTGCACCAGCAGTAAGGAGAAGACCTGAAGCATCATTCTATTAATACAAAACCTCAGGATTATTTTTACTTATAGACAACTATTTTTGGAAACCTTCATGCAATAGTTAAGACAGATCGTTATCTGTAAGCATTTATCTGCAGTTTGTCCTAAGTACATACCAAGGACAGGCAGCTCTTAATATTTACCAATCAAAGAACTGTCTTGTCATCAAAAGTTGCAGAAATCTCCGGAAGGTGTAGCTGAGGACACAATCTCTGATGAAATATAGGTTAAGAATCATGGAGAGGTACATTTTATCTTTTAGGCAAAAGTAGGAGGGTAGAATTGGTGTAACGTAAAAATGTTTCTATGTAGTAGACCAGAATGTCCCACAAGAGAAATTCCACCACTTGGAGTCGTTTCAGTAAGGTCTTTCCGAAAACTACACACTCTATAAGCCATTTCTGAATCAAATCTGAGTCTGAAATCATGGGACAATACTGCCTGGAGAGTTCTATGAAGAAGTGCAAACTAAAAAACTCTATAGCACTCAAGAGACTACAAGAGTGAGACTTAACACATCAAGTTTTTCTAGACATCAGAAATATGAGGACTAGGGAGAAGAAACTGCAACAGAGTTATTTCTTTGAACTGCCTTAATCCAAAACACATTTGTGTTCTATGAAGGTTTCACAAGACGCTAATGCAGCTGTAAGCCAAGTCAAATGTAGCTAGAGAAGACACTGAGCTGGATATTAAGGCCTACCCATGCAAAAGGAAAGAAAAGAGAAAAAAACATGCCAAGATTATTTTGACCAGAAATAAGTAACTGTAGTCTAAAACTCTACCACTCTGGCAGTCAGACATGAGACAGGAAAACCATACACCTTAAATATCGATTCCAGCACAAATCAAACTGCAGCTAGTGAAGTAACTGTACCATTTATTGACTGTTTAGTGAACCAGGATGGAGGCCTCCATCTCATTCCTTTTGCTTTGCTATGTCAGGAGGTCCCCATCCTGGAGTGGAGGTTCAAGCCTTGGTGCTGCCAGTGCCAGGACTCTGCTGAAAAGACTGACAGAAAGTGACATAAGGGGCTGAAGGGAAGGCAGTGGCAGCATCCCTGCCTGAACCACGTCTCTTCAACAAACCATCAGACAGCTTAGGTCTCCAGCACTGCCCAGCTAACATTTCTTATCAGGAGAAAAAATTGAGGATTTTTTTTTCTTTTTTTCAGCTTAGAAAGAATTATGGTTCCAAATTGCCATGATAAAAACCTCAGTGTTATTTAATGTAGTTAGAATCGGTCTTGTACAATTCATCTGTGATCATATCCTCTTCCAGGTGCCTATTAGAGAAAAAAAATACACAGGAGATTGCTGTACATACAGAAAGAGAGAAAGTAAAAAAATCATGTATGTGTATAAAATACAGGACATATAATTTATAAAAATAGTCTTTATGTATCTATGAACTATTAAACATCAATGTTTATAAAAAAAAAATAAATATCTGAATGCAAATAGCCTAAACTGCAGAAAACCAACGGTTTCTTCAGGCCTAATTCTAAAATAAAGCATTTCAGAACATGACTGAGGTATAATATCTTCTCTCACAAAGACTGTGTATTAAATTCTTCACTGGCAAAGGAATTTTTATGGAAGGGTAATGCTTCCTGTAACATTTATCCTGGATAGTGTGGCTTCTCAAATAATTTTGTGGGCTTTATTTCCTGCACTGTTATAAAGCTTTATCTTCACCATAATAGCTTAACAAATACCACATCTTCTGTCAATATAAAGGCAGCAGTTACTTCTCAGTTCCACCACACAGGTTAATTAAACACAAAACTGAAGTTAAAATAACATGTACAGCAGACATAAAATCCAGAAAGCAGAGACACCAAGTTGAGGTTGTCATACCCAATGCCACATAAACTTACCCAGCCAATACACTGCTTCGTGTTACACCAGTTAAATCTAAAGCAATTGCCTTTCAGCCTGGGACCTACTGTCCTCTCACAGGCCACAAGACAAGAATTTACTCACCTGCAGCTAAGAGTGGGACATTGGCATAAAACAAATTCTGGGGGCTGGCACTCTCCAACCACTGCAGAGTACTCTGTCCCAGAGTCATCAGGTATGTACTGGGGGATGGGGTACACTTACAAGTTCCTAGCAAGAAAACAAATGCAAATGGCAAAATAACATCAATATCACAAATTGGGGATTTGGTGGTTGTGTAAAATAAGTACAGCTGGCATGCTGAGGTGTCAGACAGGGCTGTAGCAGAATAGCAACTAAGAGTAGAGTGTAAAATATAGCAAGAAATGCACATGCAGTTTCATCTCATACTCTCATAGTAGCTCTCTTTGAAGTTAGATTTTTTCAAAGCATGCTGCCATTTTACCAGGTAGAACCAGTAACATCAGCCAGCCATTACCTATGACATGGAAGAGAGACAAGCCCAGAGACACACCACTCCGAGACACTGCTATCCCAGTACCTGCACACCTCACCCAACACTGCAGAGCAACACTGTGGGACAGGCATTCATGCAGTGAGCAGTGATGAATGAACCAAGCCACAAAGGCATTTTTTTGTCATGTGAATGGAAGTGTTTTGCAGAAACCAGCTCTACACGTTTCTGTGGAAAACAAAAAAAAGGAAATGAATGTAAAATAGCACTCATGCACACATAAATATTTGTGTTTTAAAGCCGACTTTCTTGATTCTTTCTACATATACAAGTGACTGTGCTAGTATCCCCTCCTCCAAACTGGCTAGTCCATCAGGTCATCTTTCTTTATGTATGTCTTAGTCCAGTCCCATTAACAAGAGGTTCCACAGCTAGGACATCCTTCCTTCTCAACCCATGTAATGAATGCCAAGCCTGAACATATTGTGCCAACATCACGAAATGTTTCCAAAGGCAGGACAAGGGTCATGTTGAGTCAGAGGCTATACACAAGATGACAGAATAGTATCAAATTAGAGATCTGAGGATCTGCCACTCCTCAAAAATTCAACAAAACACTAAAAATGCACGCTTGAGTTTAAGGATGCTATGTCTTAAACATGCTGGTTTAAATATCAGCACAACCACATATTAAAGACATGGTTTAGGCAAACATTTGTACATAAATACACAACATGTTGGAGGAAGAAACCAACAAGAACCCCATGCAGGCAGCCCTGCTCCAGCATCAATGCCAGCAGGAGACTGGGGAAAACTCAACAGGTCTTATCAGGGCCCTGAATCCTATTTCAGGGCTCTGGTGGGAGAGATGCCAAGGAATTGATGGAGACCAGGGGATGCCACTAAGTTATTGGGGCTGGAGCATTGCCTTGTTGGGACAGGCTGTGGGTCCAGGGCTGGTTCAGCATGGAGTAGAGATGGCTTCAGAACTCCTGGCAGCACCATAGTGCCTAGAGGGAAAGGATCAATGAGACAGGGACAGGCTCTTCCCAGCAGTGCCTCATAGGATTGTTGAGAAACAGTGGCATCAGCTGAAACTAGAGAGGTTTGAGCTGGAGATAAGGATATGCTTCTTCCCCTGAGGACAGGAAGGCAGTGAAGCAGATTGCCCACAGAGGTCGTGCTTCCTTCATGCTTGGAGGTTTTCAAGACCCAACTGAATAAAACCGCAAGCATCATAACCCATCCGATGGCCGAGCCTCCTTTGAGGAGAAGATTAGACTACACACCTCCCAAGGTCCCTTTCNGTGGGTCCAGGGCTGGTTCAGCATGGAGTAGAGATGGCTTCAGAACTCCTGGCAGCACCATAGTGCCTAGAGGGAAAGGATCAATGAGACAGGGACAGGCTCTTCCCAGCAGTGCCTCATAGGATTGTTGAGAAACAGTGGCATCAGCTGAAACTAGAGAGGTTTGAGCTGGAGATAAGGATATGCTTCTTCCCCTGAGGACAGGAAGGCAGTGAAGCAGATTGCCCACAGAGGTCGTGCTTCCTTCATGCTTGGAGGTTTTCAAGACCCAACTGAATAAAACCGCAAGCATCATAACCCATCCGATGGCCGAGCCTCCTTTGAGGAGAAGATTAGACTACACACCTCCCAAGGTCCCTTTCAACCTGAATTATCCTGTGATCTTACACTATAAATGTCAATACAAATATATACATACATACACATTGTGTATAGCTGTAGATGCACATATGAATACCTACGTCCATTTGTACATGTGCAGTACTGCTCTGTATCATAGAATCAGAATCATAGAATGGTTTGGGTTGAAAGAGACCTCAACGATTGTCTAGTTCCAACCTCCCTGCCATGGCAGGGACACCTCCCAATAGACCAGGTTGTTTAAGGTCCCATCCAACCTGGCCTTGAACATCTCCAGGGATGGAGCACCCACAACCCCCCTGGGCAACCTGTTCCAGTGTCTCACCACCCTCAGGGTAAAGATTTTTTTTCTAATTTCCAACCTAAATCTCCCCTCTTCCAATTTGAACCCATTACCCCTCATCCTATCACCACAGACCTTTGTGAAAAGTCCCTCCCCAGCCTTCTTGTAGGCCCCCTTCAGATACTGGAAGGCCACAGTAAGGTCTCCCTGGAGCCTTCTCTTCTCCAGGCTGAACAAGCCCAATTCTCTCAGCCTGTCTTCATGGGAGAGGTGTTCCAGCCCTCTAATCATCTTGTGGCTCTCCTCTGGACCCTCTCCAATGGGTTCATGTCCTTCTTCTGCTGGGGGCTCCAGAGCTGGACGCAGTACTCCAGGTGGGGTCTCACAAGAACAGAGTAGAGGGGCAGAATCACCTCCTTTGACCTGCTGGACACACTTCTTTTGAAGCAGCCCAGGATATGTTTGGGGCTTTCTGGGTTGCACTTGCACACTGCTGGGTCATGTTGAGCTCTTCATCAACCAGCACCCCCAAGTCTTTCTCCTCCCCTGTTGTAAAACACGACCTTCTCCAGCTATCGCTAAGAAAGTCACTGAGCAGATTTTTATTTTTGGTTGCTTATTTTTACAGACATTGCAACAGACGTGGATTTTGAAAGAGATTTGATACAAAAATTTTCCTCCCTTCTTTCAGCTCAGACACCTGTGCTCTCCTCTTGCTACCCAGAGTCATCATAGAGTTTGAGGTGCCGAGGAAGATAGGCTGAAGAAGTGAGGAGAGCAGAGGAAGGTGAATGATTGTCCTATGGGTATGATGAACTACCATGCCAAACATATGGGATGTACTGCACTCTCACATGTAGCTAGGATGTTCATGTACAGCATAAATAGCTACTATTATCTTTTCAGAAGCACAAATAAAATAAAAGGCAAGTAAATTTGACATGTGAGGTCCAATATTGGAGCAGAGCTTCAGATCACTAGGGAAAAAGTATGTCTGTTAAATTTTTTTTCAATTAATACCTATTATCAGTAAAGGCAAAAATAAAACAAAAAAGTAAACCTGACAAAATCCAAATTGTTTCTCAGTTACACTTCACTGTGCTACAGAAGTCTGGATTCAGGGAAGAATTAGCCCCACTCTGTCTAGTAACTGCTGTAAAAGTGGAATCATTGCAACCTACATGCAACTGGATTTGGTGACAAACCTCACAGTCACTTGTTTTGCTTATTTTTCTTGCCTTTGGAAGTTTCTGAATAGCTTCACCACAGTGCAGGATAGAAGGTGGCTCACTGGGCCAATGTCCAAGGAAGGAAATGCTGTTTCTCATTAGGTTGCATTCCTAAAATTCACCAATTTCAAGCACCTTTTCCCTCATATTTTAAAAAATTAGGCTTTTATTGGAAGAGGCTGAAGAATAAAACAAAAGTCTCTTCTTTATCATTTTGTAAAAATCACCATTGGCAGATTTTCACACTTGGCTTAATCCTGAGTTCCTTTTAATTCAAGACATCATTCTAGGAAGAGCCTGGTTATGACCCAGTTTCAACAAACAGTACAGCAGCCTGGGCTGATCCAGATTAAATGCCAAGAAGGTCATTGTTTTAAAAGCAAAATGACAGAGTGCAACCATGAGTAATGCCATGTATGGCACCACAGAAGCAGTACAAATGAGCTAACAGTAGGACAAACAGATGCTAGGTAAGGGACGTTGTGATCTGTTTCCTTCAGCACTACTAAAGACCTGAAGGTAAAGGAGGAGGGGGCACCTACCAGGGCTGCTACAAAGTCAGCTTTACTGTTACTGCCTTTATGACAACAATATAAAGTAACTCCCTCAACACAGTGAAGATAAGCTCTTTAAAGTAAATATAAAAGCATTAGCTTGGCAATTCATCCGAACCTCATCATGCATAGTAGACATTTTTGAAGTTTAACAAAGAAAAGCACATCATTAAAGAATACTGCTCTATCACTATTCTTATGCAAATCCTTTCAGATAGTTGGGTGGAAAAATCCATCTAACACGCAGTGAGAAATAAATGTTGCAGGGTGGAAATTTCAGCTATACCAAGTGCATCCATCACTTGAATAATCCAAACTACTGTATGTGCCCTGACTACAGAATTAGTATTGATCCATTCACCATGTAAACATCAAGTACTTTCTATTATTACTTGAAATAGCATGCTATCACAATTTCTATTTCCTCCCTCTATCTTAAATAGAAGTATTGCACATTAGCTCTTTCCTTCATGTACTTTTTTGCACAGCTATCTAACTACAGTGTTCAAGGCTGTGCTGGGTTTCCTGCAGACATCTGCAGTATTACCATCAAAGTACTTTATTTTCAAGTCATCTCTGATGGAAGGCAATACAACTCTCATTTACACTGAAACCTGTTACTGTGGCTTCTCTCGGTAAAAAACACAGAGTCCTTTGTTTTAAGATCTCTGTTGTGGCTACCATTGTGAGTGACTACAACATATAGCATCTCCAAATGTTACTCACACACCTCCCATGAGCATCACTGAGATATGAGTGGACTGCAAGGTTCTGAATAGCTATGTCTTCTGAGCATATACAAGTGGGGAAAAAAAAAATTATTATTTCCATCTCATCTGTCTCGACAAAAAAGCTGATGTGGCCAAAATACAGATTTGGAAATTTCTGGGAGATGCTTAGAAGCATAACGTGTTTCTCCAGTTAGAACCTTGTTTTGTCTATGAGCATGGTGAAAAATTTAAAATGGAAAGACAAGGCCTTATCTTGAGAAAAACTCTAAAATTTTAGATTTGAGAGTTGGTCCTAAAATCTGGAGACTTCAGCAATACAGCAATGCTGTCACTGGATGCACTTTGGCTGTTTCTTTGATATGCCATGACATACACATTTTGCATTCTGGGTGCTGGGCCACACCATCAGCAACATTTCACTTGTTTTTCAGTGCAAAAAGAAGTGTCTTCAGCCCATACAGCTACTGCAGTTAGAGGAGAACTTTCTTCAAATATAAGTCATAGATTGCAACAGGGACTTCTTCCCAAAAGAACAAACAAACTTTGGTGTCCACATCTTAATGCAGCACCAGTGGAAGCAGAGCCCCCAGGTCTTTTAATAGTTTGAAATCCCACCTGCAGCTTCTGAAAACATTGACATCTCCTTCCCACCATTTTGTATTGGTGTCCCCATGTACAAATAATGCATCCTGCTGAAACTTCAGTCACAGTTCAAGCTGATGCAAAAATAGAAGTGCGGTGACACCCTTCCAGATAAAACCTACAAGAACTACAGTCCTTCCAGGTAGCTGCAAAGAAAGCACAGTCTGTAGGCCAACAAGGAGACATTACAGTTGAAAACATTCCATTATAACGCCCTGCTGCCTCCTTTCTGGAGCCATTGATTCAAGTCCCTGTCTGAGCTCAAACCTGTGTGTCAGATGGCTGAGATCATGTCTCCATGGCAGCCAGACCCCAAGCCATTTAGAGCTTTAAATGTCAAAAGAGACTTCATGGATTGCATTAGGGAGTCCTGCAGCCTCCAGGGAGAATTGCCACACACTGCCCTGAGTAAACCCCAATGTGTCCATTTACCTCTCTAAAATGAGAGTGGTGATAAAAACCTGGTGTAGTTCTTCCAAAAAGGTCCCCTGACTAAAAGCATGACATCCAAGGGGAAGTGGCATATGCAAAAGCCTGTGGTCTCCTTTGGTTGGTGGATGCAAGAAAATTTATGGTCTGTTGCCACAGATAAAAGCACTGGGTAACTATTCAGCTATGCCTGTCACTGGTCACAAAGACTGCAAAAGTCATGAGCCATGACCATGCCTGCATTCTGCACTGGGTAATCTCATTCTCCATGTAGACAAAAGAGACAGATCCCAGTTGCTCAGGCCTGCTTTTTAGACAAGTATCCAAAGCAGAAGCACCTGTACTTCTCTTGCTCTCTGCCACTCGTGATGGCAGCACAACCCACAAAGCATCCACGTGAGATAAGCTTCCCACCTACCACACAGCCATGCTGTGGGCTATCAAAAAACACCCACTTGTTCATCTACCTAAATGTAGAATGACTGAGAGGCCTAATAATCTAATAAGCACACAGACTGTAAAGCCCAATATGCTGAGGATGACAGGACTCTTTACTTCCGGAACAACAGTACATCTTCCAGATCTCCATCTCACAATCCAGTACAATCAAATCCTCATATGTCACGATGGTGCTTCTCACCGCAGCTCAAGACAGCAGCTCCAAGCTCAGAAAACATCTGAGCAACCTTAAAGCAAGTAAAAGTGATGGCAGGCAGTAAAGGGTTGACAGGACTGAGGAGGACAAGTAGTACTCATAACCTGCAGGTGCCCACGCGCCTCTCATTATGGGCTCATTTCCCACAGCAGGCTTGCAGCCTCTCCCTGAAACGTAGAAAACAAAGGAGACAGATGGTAAACAAGCACAGTTCAGACATCATTCTTTTTAACATTAATGGAGTGGTAAAGATTTATGTCAGCTGATAATCTGACCACTGGTTGTTGGGCTGTTGGGTGGGGTATGGGATTCCCCCCAACAAAAGAAGGCAATAAGAAAGCCTTGTTTCTAGGCAAAGTATGTGAACTTCAGTGCAAGGCATGTTTCTTGCAGTTTGTAAAGCATCATTTAGATCTGTGGTCCCAAGCAACTGCTGACAGCCATCTTCTGAGTGCAATTCTTTTGATATGAACCAGGCAAGAGAGAAGCTTTCCTCCTCAGAAAACCAAATAAACCAGGTGTCTGGGATGCACTGGGGATTATCAGAGAAAAACCCAAACAGTAAGACAGAAGACTGCCTCCAGCTTCTGTCAGATAGAGAAATGTTCAGAACTCAATAGAAGCATCTCTCCTTCAGCTGCCAGCTTCTTAAGTATATCTCACAACCAACACAACCAAGAGGTCCTCCAGTAGTTTCTCCAGGCCTGTCTGAGCTCTTCTCCTGTTGGGAATTTTAGATGTAAGCGCAATGCCAGTATTGTATGCTTTGTCATCTGGACCAAGCTGTGGGCTGCTACAGCAATCAATGACCAAAGTCACTGGGAGGAAGTTGCTGACAGGCCCTGAAAACAAAAATGACAACCCAGCAGTAGCACTTGGGGAGTGGGGCAGCTCAATGGCTCTAAAAAAGTGAAAGTGGGATTGTCAGGTGCATTGGAATTCATTGGTAGCTGGGCAAGTAACTCCCTTTAGACTTCCTGAAAATCTCAGTCCCTGGGTAAATGATCAGAGATAGCTGTGTTATGAGCACATCATGGAAGGCTCTGGAAAAGCAGAGAGGAAACAGATGTGTAAGGGAGATGCAGGTGATAAAAGCATCATGAATTCACAGTCAGTAGATATGAAAGGAGCTGCACTTAACTGTCATTGGAAAAGCTGACAGCAATGATACAGTGACATGTTAGCACACAATTATCAGTTTGGTCAGTCATTTATCTTTTTCACATTTTTTAAGCTTTAATCATCACCCCAAAATGTTCCTAAATTGTCCTCTGCCCAATCTATCCTTTGCAAGATCATCACCTTCCTTTAGTTTCTCCAATACACTTCAAATACCATGAATTTCAGTAGAAGAGACCTCTGGACCATCCTTTAAAATAAGGTTTGTCTGTTTATTTAAAGCTGTGTTATAACACATGTTTGTTTTAATTAAGCAATATAAAAAGAAGAAACTGTGCTATCAGAAATGACTTAATAAGTCTTGCTGCTAATCTCACACAACTGCTAATTATAAGGTCATAAAACCTTTCTCCTTCTCGTTGCGCTATAGAATAGTCAAGTCTTACACATAACCAGGTACCTAAGAAGCAACTAATGCTTCACTACAAGTAACTAATGAAAGAACAAGAGGTAATGGCCTCAAGTTGCATCAGGATAGGTTTAGATTGGATATTATGAAGAAGTTCTTTACTGAAAGAGCAGTCAGGCACTGGAACAGACTGCCCAGGGAAGTGGTGGAGTCACCATCCCTGGAGGTGTTCAAAAAAACGAGTAGATGTGACACTTTGGGACATGGTCTAGGGGTCAGAGAGATGTTGGGATGAAGGTCAGACTTGACGATCCTAGAAGTCTAAGATTTTATGATTACTTACTTGTAGCCCACCACCATCAATACCAGCTGGTTTAACCTAGCATGCTCCTGAAAATGGTTGTCAGAGGAATGCTTGTACCACATTACTCTTCCAAATGTTATGGCTTGAGTCTCTAAAGAATAAAAGGCAAAGCCTCAGTGCTCTCTGGGGAATTTAGGAATGTTATCTACAGCACTAATTGTATTTTTTTTAAAAAAAAGGAAGTAATAAATGGAAGCTGAGATTGGAGGCCAGACCTCTTTGTCAGCCCAGCAGCCACATACTTTTCACCATCATAGCTATCAGCGCAGCCTCCTCCCTGCACTCGTTGCCCCTCAGAAGCATCAGGGAGTAATTCATGCAACAGATAAGCCATTCTGACAGCACACCACCTAGGAAAGTTGGGGTTTGGGATGTCCTACTGTCTTTCCTCTATCTTATATGCTATTGTTCAATTAGATGTGTGTGACCCTAGCCACTGACTTCCATCAGCATGTCCACCCACATTCAAGGCTGACACATACCCTAGTTCTCAAGGTCAAAGGGCTTTATGCATTCCCTACATAGGTCCCCAAAACGAGTGTGCTGGCCATTATCCTGCTGAGTCAAAGGCTCTAAACTGTGGTAAAGTAGCTTCCCTCTGCTGCTACTGTGCACTTCAAAAGGGTGCTTTCCGTCTGCCCAATTCAAAATAACCACAAGCATTTCTTTTTGGGAGAGGATTTTGGAAGTGCTTGTCCAAAGCCCTGAGTCCATCACCAGCACGCCAGGGAGGAGGAGAGATTGCAACAACCTCCTCCATTTGCAGGTTTCCAGCTGGCTGCCTTTTGGGTGTTTCTCATTAAGCATACAGCTTCTTTATGGTGCTTATGCCTTGTTCACATACTGGAGCTCAGAGGTCTGGCTGTGACACCTGAATCAGCGGGGTCAGACACAATGAAGCTCTAAATTTTGCCTCCAAGTTTAAAGCAACCCTTGTGTTCCCTGTTGGTTCCCAGCCTGCAAGTCCCTGCTCAGAGCAGATCCTGCTTCATTTGGTGCTCAGGTGCAGAGTACAGGGTGCTGATAGGAAACAGCCACTTCTCTCTGGCTGTGCACTTCTCTTCAGCTTTAATTTTGTTGGCACCTTCAGCTGTGCTCACCCCTCCTTATTCTGCAACTTCATGTACAGATCTCTGCATCTGAGCTCTGCAGATGTGAACTCCAGCTGCACAGCCATCCCACTGGCAAAATGTAGTTCAGTCCCACCAATCACCCAGCCTTTCCTGATCACTACTGCAATGTCAATTAGAATGAATTTTCTGTGAGGGTAGTTTCTGTCACGCAGATGTGTGGATGTGTGTCTACACAAAGGCTTTCCCCAGGGAAACCTCCATGAGATTATTCAGGATAAAATGACTACTAGCTTGCATCTGCTCTAAAAACCAGGAGAAAGTGTTGAGACAATGAATTAGGTTGCTCCTTTCCCTATGGCAGGACTAAGACATACACACAGGTCAACTTATTCATCATAAGTCACAGAGAATTTGTAAAACAGTAATTAATAGCCCAACTTCTTGAGTCTTAATAGCAAACTGCAATAAAGAACTGAAGTCTAAATCCTCAAAGGTATTCAGATGCCTAAGTTTTGGTTTCAGCACCATTAAGTATCTGGGCCTGACCTACAAAACTTCACCTGAAAAAGCAAGGCCACACTCACGGACAACACAATTGTTTTCTCCATTGATTTCATAAAGACTTCAGAATCAGCTTGCATAAAAGCATGGTAGTAGGTGGCCTTTAACAACCCTGGAACAAGTTAAAAGGGCAGGCTAATTGAGAAGCATCCTTTTTTTGTATAACAAAAGCACAAGTTTTCTTCATTGCTTCCTGCGCTACTCGTTAAATGAATCCCACATAGACAGTTAGTTAGATCCTATGAAACAAGAAGGCTACACTTGGCACCTGCTCCGTTACGGATTGTGCCTGTGAAATTGAATTTACAAGGACAAGACCAGACAGAACGGCAAAAAACAAGGAGCTATTGAAATTATGTATTGTATTATATTATATTAATAATTTGTCATTAAGAATAAGCAAAGACTGCTACGTATTTAGCAGTTAACATCTCCTTCAATGTCTTCAGTGTGGGAACCAAGCTATTTACAAAATCAGGTTTTTTTGGGGAATGACGATCATACATTGCTAAGGTCCAAGAAACTAAACCCAGCTGACTTGCAGTAACTACTATTGTGTACATATTTCGCAAAAAAAAAAAAAAAATTATGAAAAGGTTGCATTGTGAGTGACAGGTAGCATTACCAACAGAACTTTCCTCTGGAGAACTGAAGACCAGGCACATTGCTAATTCATAGATTTAAAAGAAACAGGTCCCTAAACAAAAGAAGTATAAAGATTGTCAGACAGCTGCCTGATGTTTGGGCTTGTCTGTTGAGAGCAGAGAAGAAACCTCAGTAGGCCAAAGCTAATTATTCACTTGAACATTTGTTAGTAGGGGAAGAACTTTATGTAACCCGGCAGAAACCCTCTCTAGGACACGTAGAGTGAGTGTAATGTACACAAAAATGATAACTGTGTTTGCATGAGTAACTTTTTGCCAGTTTCTAAGTTTGCTCATGTAGACCAGCCAAGAGTCACTGAAGCAACTGGAAGAAAGATTTCAAATAGTGCAGGACTGAAATATGTAGCATCTTGCAACACTGCACGGACTACTGTCAAGCTTGATGGAAAACCATCAGCGTCTCAAGTCACACGGTAACATGGGAAGCAACTCAGTGTAAAAAAGCTAAACCTATGCGTAATAAAAAAAGGAAATTATTAGAACACAAAGAAGCAGGGGGAGAACCATAATTCCGACCTCACGCCATGCGCCGCACGCCCTGCAGGAGGCCGCAGGTCCCAGCCGGGGGCGACGCTCTGGCTCCGCAGCGGAGCCTCCAGCGGTTCCCGGCGCTTCGCGGGGTCGTCGCTGCAGCACGTGCGCGGCAGGCAGGCTCCCAGCGGCGAGGATGAGAGGCGGCACCCCCGGGGGGACGGGGGCTCCCCCGGGCCCGCAGGGGGCTCCCCGCCGCCACCGGCGAGCAGCGCTCCGCCCGGCTTCCGAGCCACGGCACAGGCATAAAGGGAGGGACAGANTCCCGCGCCTGCCTTCTCACCGGCCCCGGCGGAGCTACTGCCGCCGCCGCCGCCTTCTCCTCATCGCTTCCCCGGTCAGAGGAAGGCCGTGCGGAGGGACCGCGGGGGGGGGGGGAGGGGGACACCCCCCCCCTCGC
>VYZX01020486.1:3768-17688 GCA_013401335.1 Brachypteracias leptosomus | reverse complement strand
GGGGCTGGAGACACCCCTCCCCTTCCCCAGCGCCCCAGGAGTGCCCCCAGCCCGAACTTCCCAGGCGCGTTGCGGTGCACCTTTGTGAGAGCCCTGCCGGCAGCGGCTTCCGCGTGTGCCGCACCTCCAGTTCCTCCAGCCCTATCCCCGCCACTGCTCCTCTCCGAAATGCGCGGTTGCTTCTCCGTGTTGGCCAGCGGGGTGTCCAGTTTGACGAGTTTATCCAATAGAACGTGGTCGGCACCATCCAGGGTTATCAAAAGTATCTGCAGTTTTTTTGTTCTGCTGAGGATGGCTTCAAACGTGTGGTCCTTCGTTCCAGCATCTACAATCAGGGCAGCAGAGATCCAGAGGCCAAGGTGGCACCAGTTGTAAGTTCTTTGGCATGATTGGCTTGGGCATACTTTACTGCATTTGTTTGTCTTTCAGAAGTAACAGCCCTGAGCTTCAAAACAAATAAAAGCCCTGAAGCCATCTATACTGTCTGTGGACGCAAGAAGATTATGTGGTGGATTATTTGCCACCCGGAAAAGACTTTTTGAGGAGAGGAGAGTGTGCAAAATTCAGCAAAACAAATTCTGCAAAATGAAGCCAAAGTAGACAAGAGATCAGCTTGGGAAACCTAGCCGAATAGGTTATTTCCCACCATCTCTATTGCCACTTGTAAGAGGGGGCTTAAACAAAGCTAATTTTTTAGCTTTAGTCCAGAACCACTGCAGAAATAGAAAACTGACAGAGAAGTGTCAGTGTTCCAGAGTCACTTCATTTAAATCAGGACACCACTTGTATCTATCGACAAACAACTGCCATGTTAGAGCATATACTTAGGCATATACTTATACTCAAGATATGATAGGGAAAAAAAAATCTGATAGTAACCATCTTTTGAGATCTTTATTACATGGTTGCTTTTTAAAATTCTGTACCATGTCATAATACATCTTAGTGCAGAAAGATTTATGTAAACAATTCTGTCACATTACCACCTGCACTGAAGGAGCTGAAAACCCACCTGTACTGATTCCCCTTCAGGCATGACAGAACAGATGGGTTCCTTCGATGCTCAGTTCCAGGTGATTACCTCAGGATGGCAGTGGCATGGGCAAGACATTCCAATATTGTTCTCCATCTTCCATATCCTGCAAGATTTTTCGTTAAAATGGATGGCCAGGTACAGCCAGCATCCACTATAAATAACAAGACTTTGTCAGAGTCTTGCTGCTACCCTACAATAACATTATAGGTATATGAAAGTACTGCAGCAGGTACATGCAGATTTGTATCTTTTGAATTCTTACAGCATCTGCACAGCAGTGTCTTGGAAACATAGGACTGAAACAGGCCCCCTCAGTTCTCTATTAAATAGAGTCTCTATTTTTATAGATAACTGCATCTTACAGTTCTCTTCATAAACATTTTCAGCTCCACCTTAAATCAGTTTTCTCAGACTTACCATTTACACAGGTAGGGAGTGTCCAAGGTATAAAGAGGCAAATGATTTTTGATAGGGAAGCACAGAGAAAAGTGAATGAAAAGGAAGATTTTAATAACAGAAAACATTATCAAAGCACTTCTAGTACATTTTTTTTCCTCCTTTGAACAATCTCAGTCCATTAGTAGTCCCCCCAAGATCATGTTAGTAACCAGCTTCAGAATTGATCAGGTTTCCTGTAGACACTTCCTGGCTTCACCACTGATTTAGGGTATACACCGCTAGATTTACTGATTCCAGTAGATTTGACATCTAAGCATTGCTATGAAACACGGAAAAACAATCGAGTACGTGTATGGAGTATATTAATCATCACGGTCACTGGGGGTTCTTTAAGCTTGATGTTTAGAAGGCCAAGACTAAAATAGATTGTGCATGCAGCCCATCTGAAACTCTAGTGCATAGTTATTTCTAAGAATCAAGTGTCATATCCACAAAGATATTAAGGTGACTACCTCCCGTTTATGAATCAGCTAATGGGAGCTTCAGGATCAGCAGGCAGGTTCCTGTGCATATCCCCAGGGCATTGCTGTAAAAGGATGCACAAATATCCTTGATTTCTGCTCTGACAACTGAAGGACACATGCCAGAGCGGTCATCTGCAGAAGAAAATACTGATGGAGAAGCCATCCATCCTCTCCATCCATTCTTCATCCTGGAGAAGTCTCAGGCATCCTAGGGAGATCTTCCAAGAAGAGACTTGTACTTGTGGCACTCACAATGGTACTTCAAGCTGATCAGTCAGGAGTAGCAGTGGGGCAGCAGAAGATAGTGGAGAGGAAGGGCTGGTAGCATAGGCCTTGTTACAGTTAACTTCTAGCATAGCTGTTAACAGCAGAGATCTTTAGGTTCTTGAGACATTTGGGTGTTAGGGGTCTGCTACAAAAGGTAGAAAGTACTGGCTGGTGGGCAGGGGCAGGATGGGTAAAAAAACATGAATGCAATGGTGGTCTAAATGCTCTTTAAAAATCCTAACAAAGGCATATTTAAAATATGTCAATTTTACACATGGGTTGTTGTTAGGTAAACAAGTCTAGGACTAGTGTACCACACCACCACTACTACCCACTAAGTCAAATATACACTTCTGTGTACAAAGGGAAAAGGATATCTGACTTACAAAGCAAGGGAAATTCTGTCAGCATTATGTACAGCTTAGTACGTTTCTGGCAGACCTTGCAGCCTAGCAGAGTGACAAAACACATGACCTAGTGGGTTTCGTAGTGTATATGGTCTCACATTTTATTTGGTGATGAACACTTGCCATAAAGTTTTTGTCGTGACAAAGAATAAAGCAAGAGTGGTATTCATGTTTTTTGCCAAGAATAATACCACAATATTTGCTTACATAGTTTGCCAAAAATATAAAGTATCACAATATACAGGCATTAGGCCAAACTTATCTGTTACTGACACCATCTACCCAGCTGACTGCAGCTGAAACCATCATTCGGTCCTCTGTTTTAAATATTTCAAAGAATACAGGGTATCGCTTCTTGATTTTTAAGTCAAATACTCTTTGCATACATATATATTATGTATATTTTGTCCAGCATCTGGGCCGGGGCAATCCCAAGCACTGATATAGGCTGGGCAGTGACTGGCTTGAGAGCAGCCCTGAAGAAAAGTACTTGGGGGTACTCGTAGATGAGAAGTTCAACATGAGCCGTCAGTGTACACTTGCAGCCCAGAAAGCCAATAGTATCCTGGGCTGCATCAAGAGAAGGCTGGCCAGCAGGTCGAGGGAGGTGATTCTCCCCCTATACTCCGTGCTGGAACATGTCCAGAGAAGGTCCACGAGAATCATCAGATGCCTGGAGTACCTCTCCTACGAAGACAGACTGAGAGAGTTGGGGTTTTTCAGTCTGGAGAAGAGGAGGCTCCAAGGGGACCTTATTGTGGCCTTCCAGTATCTTAAGGGGGCCTACAAGAAAGCTGGGGAGGGACTTTTTAGGATGTCGGGTAGTGGTAGGACTAGGGGGAATGGGTCAAAACTAGAGGTGGGTAAATTCAGATTAGACTTTAGGAAGAAGTTCTTCCCCATGAGAATAGTGAGACACTGGGACGGGTTGCCCAGAGAGGTGGTGGAAGCCCCACCCCTGGAAATTTTTAAGGCCAGGTTGGATGGGGCTCTGAGTAACCTGATCTAGTGGGAGGTGTCCCTGCCCGTGGCAGAGGGGTTGGAACTATATGATCTTTGAGATCTCTTCCAACCCTGACAATTCTATGATATTATACATTACACATACACACTTTACTCTTACAGGATACAACATGAACAACCAGTCCAAAGAGAATGACACAGAGCCAAAGCCTCTTCTAATTAAAGTTAACAAGGAAACAAAGTCAGTACCTAAAGTGAATGCATTCATGAACACATGGAAATCAAAGTGACATAACAGCAGTAGAAAGTTACTTTCACCATCCTCCATCTTCTTTGGGACCAGCCAGCCTTGTCAGTTGAATTATAAATGAGTCATGTGACACAAACATATTTTAAGTTTGCTTACCTTGATTTATGGTTTGTTTGGAGGTTTTTTGTTTGTTTGGGCTTGTTTTGTTTTTAAGGGAGAAGAGGGATGATTTCAAAACAAACCTGAAAAGCAATAGCTCAGGAAAATTTGTACAACATAATCCAAGTTCAATTATTTTGCTCCTTTTTACATCATTTTAAATAAAAGTCCATAAGCAATCAAGATCCCAGATAGAATTTCTGAGCAACTCTGGACTTAGACTGAGAATTTGTGACTAGATGTTGCCACCAATGAGTTCCAAGGTGAAGTATGACCACACTTTTAGGAAAGATCCTGGCCCAGGTCATTGAACTGAAAATTACAAGGAGCAGGAGGAATGAGTAGTATTAAAAATTGTAAATAAGACCAATGCATTTCAGATTAGGTTCTGATAGAATATAAAATGTTTTGCAATAGAAAAGCAAGGAAATGGGAGAAAACCTGAATAACAAGCAATGGGATAAACACACCTGGACATAGCTGTATACTGTAGAGGTGAAATGATTCAAAGGATCACAGCTGAGCAGTAGTGATGTGAGGTCCTCTTCTCCTGAAGTCAGTGAAGACACTGCTGCTGACTTTAAGGATTACACAGATCAGAGTTTGAAGGCCAAGTGCCAGATATCTTTAAACTGATAACCTTGGAAAAAGATCCCTTATTCATTTAAATCACCTTGACTTTAAGGACTTTGGATTAATTTTGTCAGCCTGCTCCCTCTGGGGATTCAGTCATCAGTGGATGAAATGACCGTGGGAAAATGTGTTGTGAGGAAAGAAACTCATAATGGAACACAGTTTTAATTGTAATATTTGCTCACACTGCAACTACTGTCATGAGCAATGACAAAAAAGAGCACTTAACCTGGCCACAAACGAAGGCTGCTGAATTTCATCCTATCTAAAAGGGAGCTCCAAGAGAGGCTTATGGACTTCAGATTAAGAATTGGAAGTGATGGGGAACCCTCTGTGTCCACTGAAGATTTTTATTCCTGGAACTAATTACTTCCTCTTTTCAGCTGTGTACCTTCAGCACAACACACACCTCCCCCTCAAGGCTTTGCCATCAGACTGTCCTTTTCATCAAGAGCAAGTTGGGCTTTCCTTGAACAAAATATTTGAGCTCTAAGTCCTAAAATCCATTCCTCTCCCCATTCCTTGTCACATATTTTCCAATACTCATAAGCTATAAATAGAGACAGATAAGAGAAAAATAAAGACACTCATTCCCTTGAAACGTTTCAGGCCAGAAGAACTTTCTGGCAGGAACCAATGGAAGATAAAAACCTTTGAGTTGCTTCTCCTAAGTAAAGCTAGCAGATGTGTAAGGCAGTCAACTATTTTAATACTGTTATGGAATTGGCCAAGGAGTTGCTAAAATACTAATTCTTTTTGACAGAAGCCCTGTAAGTCAACTCCAGACAATTACCTCTGGAACTTCCCAGAAGACAGACCTCAACCATGGCAAATTTTATATAGATACAGGAAGGCACAAAGAAGGTGACTGTTACTTGTATAATATTGCTGGTTACAGGGGTGCACAATGAGTACTGGAGACAGGTGTTCACAAGGCTGTTTTCACATCCAGATACCCATTGCCAGGAGGAGACGTGTTTTGAAAATGTGCTGGGGGGGAATTGTTCCAAAGACCTGATGCTTCTCCTCTAGGAGATCTCTGGTCTCTGGCTATGCTTCGGCTAGTTCTGATAGTGCAGATTTCTATCTTCCATCAAATTTCAGTGAAGGAAACAGAATTTTTGCATGCATATGTGGCTTTAGACAGGTTCACCATATTTTAACCAGCAAAGCTGCTATGTGAAAGATAAATTGTAATTTATAAGCAACTTAAATAATACGCAATTTACATGCAATCTAAATTTTATCTGTCTGAATTCTGATGCAAACCTTTTCCTGGGAATTAAGAGTTAAACATACGTATCAACTACTGTTATCTACTGTTGATGGTTTTCACCTTGTCTATTTTGTACTGATGTAACAACTTAAATGCAGGAGGTTAAATACAAGGCTTTTGTTCTTTGAAATAGGATCCCCACGCAGTTTGGTCATAATATTTTCCTACTTTTGGAAAAGAAGATAATAATCTGACAGCTTTTGGACAAGGTCATCAGCCAATTTGGGCTAGCACAGCTCCCTTAAAGCACATACTGTTTCTGTTTTGGAAAATAAATAAATAATCAGTCCCTATGTTTACCAAAAGAAACAATAAATCCTACAATATATTGATAGACCCTCAAGAAACATCTTTTAATTGCGTAAACATGAGCCTGAACATACCCATTGCTTTGAAACCAGGGCAGCAGTTGTGTACACAAGAATTGCATTTACACAATTAGACAGTTGGTTAAGTTGAACTAGTTATCTGTCTCTGTACTTACTAGTTTTCTGATAACCTTTAACTCCTCAAATTGCTTGACTTGTGATATTACTGCTATGTCTATCGTTACTGTCTAGGACTGACTGCCTAGGATTGAATGTCTCACAGGCAAAGCTTCAAATTCGGGATTCATGCAAGCTGCTACAATAGCTTCCACCAGCAGATGTCTCTCAGGCTGTGCAGAAGCGCAGCCTGGAAGCGTCTGTGGTAAGATGGTAAGGAAATGGAACGGCTACAAACCCTGTTACTATTCCAGGATGTGACAATGAGAAATTTTAACGAATGTTCTTCAGCAGCACGACTGCTGCAAATAAAAACTACTAGGGCAAAGCCTAGTTCAATGCATCTCATGCTCTACACTGAATCTGGAATACCTCTCGCTGTTTAGTGTAAGGGTTCCTTTGTTCCATGAATAGCCACCACCACTTGTTTGCAACATCCTCCACGATTGCTTGTGGCCAGAAAAGTTAAAAAGCTAAACTGACCTCTCTGCTTCTGTTTTCAAGATCGCGCCTTCCTCCCTTCCTACATCAAGCATGTTGTGTGTTTACAGGCTCAGGGCTTTACTTTCACATTCTTTTTGTACCTTTTTCCCATAATTTGCAGGGTGACACTATTGCGTGCCACCCAGTAACATTCTATGTTATTAGAGCTTCTAAGACTTGCTTTCTCACAGGCAAAATAATTTCATTCTTTAAAAAAAAAAAAAAAAAAGATATTGTTACTTTGTAATGTGAATGTCAAAGAAGATAAAGGAAAATAAACATGGAAGATGGAAAGAATAGTGTAATTTAGCAGGCAATTAAAAATCTACCAGCGTGTGGACAAAGGGTTGCCATGGCTTAAGCTACAGCTCATCAGTCGAAACACATTTAACTAGGCAAACTGCAAATAACAAAACAGGTTAGTTTAATCTACTTTTGGTTAAAGACTGTCTTAGATGATGACAGTGAGTGGAGACAGAGGGTAAAATGAGAAGTTGTATGTGTTGATGGAAATAGCATGGCTTTCTGAGAGAAAATATTAAGAATTACTATTCCATAGAAAGAAGGAGACATTCTAAAGAACAGTTAGGCATCCAGCTTTGGTCCATGCCACTGGGAGTTGTGAATGTCTTTTCCTACTGTGCTCCTTGCCTCTCCAAATCCCTCTGAGTAGCAAGATGTTCATAATAAAGTGGAGCCAGGAGTTGCTATGGCAAGGCCCATCCTCCAGCTGGATCCTCAGCACATCCATATGGGCTTGTAAATACATGTTGGAAAAGCCCTAAATAGAGAGCTTACAAGACAAAATGCAACCACTTGAAGAAGATTTCAGGGCTGAAGAAATAAATGTGCCCAAACATGCATATACATGTGGTGGCTCCAGAGAAGTCCCTCCACTTTCCCAAATTATTCCTAACATGCAAACCCAGAACCCAATACCTCTTCTCACCTGACTGCAAGCCAAGGACACACAGTCCCTCAGACAATATGCTCAGTGCTGGATCTCCAGGCCAAGATCACGAAAACCACTTTGGAAATTTGCACACTCAAGGGGAATAAAACATTAAATGTGTTCAGTATCTCTCTGAACATCCTCTGTTAAGTGTTCAGCCATCAATATACTGCCAATGCCTAATCACACAGAGCTGGAAACAGGATCTGGAATTTTGATCTTGCTGGTTATAACACATCTGCAATGGTTTTGGGGCACATGGGGAATTTTTTGCAATGGGACTGCCATCACAGTTGGTGATGGTCATGCCAAAGGAAATTTTGACTCAAGTTTTCTCATGGCTTATCTGTTATTCCTTTGGCAAAAAGCTTTGGGAATAATTGCAGAACTATTCACAACAAAGTCTCCAGACTCTCTCTTCACAGGTTACACTGGAGGTGACTGACCCACCCATTTTATGCTGAACAGTCCTGCATTTATTGGCTATATGAAAGAGCATACTTTTGTGTGAAGAGGAGTGCACTAAGCCAAAATTCTGCACACCCACTAACCAGTCATAGTAATATGAGTCAGAATAACACCAAGTAAGAAAAGGAGAGGTTTGTAACACTCTTAATAGTTCAGATTCAGTAAACATAACAAGATAGATATAAAAGGAGATAAGATACTCTAATTAGATCCAAGAGAGCCATGGAGGGTGACCCATGGCTTTTCATTGTTCATATCCAGGACAACCTTCTTATTCAGCTAATGCTAAACACAGCTCCAAGCCCTGACTCCATAGGAAGACTGTTCACAGATTTTCCAGCTGTTCAGATCCGTAAGTCACACTCCTGACAACCATCAGGTAATACCCATGAGTGAGAGACCACAGAAGAATAAGACAACTCACCTTCCTCTGCTGCAGATATTCCTTCTGGTTGCTGAGGTAGAAGTTTAGCATGACATCATGACAGTTTCAAGATTTTTCCCATTTTGCTCTATCTTTCAAGGGTGTTTATATTTCCAAAACACTAACCACAAGGCAGGTAAATAAATGTTTTTTCCACTTCTTTTAAAATGAGAAGTAGAATGGCATGAGTTCATACAATTTAGAAACATTGATACCCTCTCACTATTAATAGCACTATGTGATAGGCTTAAAAAGATATTTTAGCATCAGCTTAACATTAGAAGGGAAAACGGACAAGGATGCTGTAAATATGACTAAGCCATTCTTTTTTTCTTTCTCAGCCTGAAGCTTTTTGAGGTCCTCCAAAATGAGAACAATGCTTATTTTAATGTGGTTTACATCAGAAGATAATAAAACCTCTTTTATAACCAGAGTATTGAAATAACGCTGTTATCTGCAACCTAAACAATCAAGGCAAGTCATCAGTAATATTACCACATGACTACAATCTAAAAAGGTAAGAATTTTTCTCCCTACCGTGCAAGATTTCAACATATGTATTATCATAGAAAATTTCCAGATGCAGTATGAAGATTCTTTAAAAAATATATCTGGCTTAAAAAAAAACCCAACATGGATGCATTTTACATACAGAGCAGACATTTGTTGAAAATTTTCATTAACTTCGAAGTCTGCTTTCTGAACAGCTGCAAAGAAAATTTTCTGTCAATACCTAAGCAAATGGATAGAATGCAACTAAGAAAGTTACTTTTTCCCAAAAACTATTCATTTTAAGGTTTTTACCATCCTCCTATGATGAATCAAACATCAGTTTTCAACAAAAACTAAAACATCTAATTAAAATAAAGGAGAACATATTTATCACAAAACAAATTCTTTTTTTTTTAAAAAAAAGAAGTTTTATTTGCTTTCTTTTCTACCTGGAGTTAAAAACTATTTCCACCAATATAGTTTTCTTGTGAAAATATGTTTCCTTTCAGTCAGGCCCATTTTCAGGATTCAACAAAACAACTGTGTTCAACACTAATAGTAATAATCCATGCACCTAGAATACTCTTTATCCTGGGCTTCTGAAAGCATTCTACAAATAACAAAATGAACTACACGGTGGCAAAAGAATTACTTCTACCTAATGAGAGATGAAATACTAACAAGGCGGAGTCCACTTTCCAGAAGCAAATACAAACATTACTACTGCAATACAGGATCAGTCCAAAAGCCTCTCTAGCCCGGTAGCTTTTGCCTGGTAGGGGAGACACCATGGTCATGGAAGGTGGGTTTTCTAGGCTGAAGGCAATCCTTCACACTCTAGATGTGCTGATCCCTGTAATTTCCCAGGAACCCCAGCTGCCTAATTTTTTGTAGGAGGAGACTGTCTGCACCTTTCCCTGGCTAACAGGGTCTTCCAAGAGTATGTGCCAAAACTACATGCCTAGAGAAAATCTGAGAATAGGTCAGGTATGTACTATATGATGTATCCATAAATACTCTTCTACCATCTGACAAAACTCTATGAGGCCTACTTGAGTCGGAACTGGCACCTAACTGCTCTCCAGTTTTAGTATTTCTACATGAGGCAATGAGTTCTACAGCTTAATTATACATTGTGCAACTTAAGTAGTAGCTTTTTTTTTTCAGTTTACTCAGAGTCCATTAACTACCAGTTTACCTTGAAGTTGCTTTATTATGTGAAAATCATTCTGTGTGCATCAGCTTCAATTTTGATTTTACAGACTTTTGTGATAACCAGTGTTCTCCTTTCTCTTCTCTAGCAGTCTTGATTTACTAAGTCGCTCTCTATGCCATAATTTTAAAAGTTTTTTTAATAAGAATTTTTAGATGTAAGTTTATAAGTCTTCTTTCCTTTCACCATAAATAAGATCTAATAGCCATACAAGTCTGATCCCCTGCAAGGTCCGTATTGCCCACACTAGAGGTGGTTAAATTCTGTATTGCCTGACATGACTACTGTGTAACAAGAAACAAGGATGCATTTTACTAGGAGTTTCTTATTCAACACCCTCTTTATTTCTTAATGACATTAATGAACTGCTCAAAGATTATCCCGCTCTTCTCTGCATTATTTCAGACTGGGTAAAAGAAAAAAATCAGCACTATTTAAAGATATCAGCACATCTCATCAATAACTTGAAACGCCTGATCACATTCTTGTAGTTCATGCTGCAAACAAAATCCCCAAGGGTCTTACCCAGCTTGACCTTCTTAATCATTGCTTTTCCTTACAGCGCTGATGCTCCAATTTCATAGACATCCATATAGACCAGCTACAGACTCCAAAATGCAGTATGTCACCTCAGAGGTCAGCAACAATCAGGTTGTATTAATGTTAGAACCATACTCCTGGTTCATTTCTGACAGCAGTCTGGGTTTCCTCCTCTTGCTATAGTAACAAGATACTGTATAGCATTTCCAGGAGTTACTCCACTTTATCCTGACTCACTGTGTGCTTGCTTCAGCTTGGTCTGAAGCTCGTTAGCCTTGTGCTCCATTCAGTTTGCATTTGAGGGCAAGAACACGTACATAGCAGTGCATGATTTGGAAATTTGTTTCCTATGTCTTTATACAACAGCTTCTCTCAATAGCAATGCACGGGTTTGTTTTCTGAAATTTCTCTGCTTTTCTTAAGTATAGCCTTTTAGTACTAAATTTTTGTTGGTTTTTGTTAAACTCTTTAGCATTTGCCATCCATCTTCTCATTTAATAGATACTAGAATTGAAATTTTTTTTTTAACAGCCTTCGTATTTCAGCTTCTTCTGAACTCAGTTATGATCCAGTTCCTGCCAAACTTACTCACATAAAGCTTCAGTCTGAATAAGGTAAAGATAAGGGAACTAAAAAATTATCAACACATTTGATTTTTAAGGAACTATTCCTTTGGCAAGACAGTTCTAAACCAAAGCCATCTACAACATCTGGATTACACTTGGGAGAGATGGATTCTGAAGAATACAACCTGATCCTGAACTTTTTAATCCAGAAGGTTCAGTATGAAAATAAAGCATATGTGTACCAGTTACAAGAGAAAATACACAAATTATTGGAGTGTAAATCTTTGTACTGTGAAACATTATTCCAAAACTCAGATTCAAGTTTGGTGATACAGTCACCAGCTCTCTTTTGCATATTAACTGACTCTGAAGCCTAATTTGATTTTTAAAAAGTCACAAACCCTACAGAAGAGGCTCTTGTTAGAAGGGCAATTCACTGCTGGTCCTTCTTCCTGACATTCTGGTTCTCAGTGCCACTGGTGTCATCTGGTATGAGCTAAACATACCACATGAGCTACCTCTTGATTCCAGCTGCTACACTGAATTAAAGGGGCCTAAAAATATATTGGATAATTGGTTTGAAGCCAAAGAACACGTCCAAACTACTAGAAAGGCAGCTGCTCAGAAAGATGAGTCTTGCTTACATGCTCCATTCTTTCCCTTTGCTCAATTTGAAAACATTGATTAAGGTGCTAAACCTCCCTCCTGCAGTTTTAAGCTTTCATGAGCTAGGAAGCAAAAATACCAAAGAAAAATCACCTCCTTTACAGGACAACATTTTACTCTTGGAGAGTCAGAACCAAGCTTTGCCACTTGATGGGTGACTGGTAAGTAAAGACAACAAAGTTTTCATACAAATAACATTTGAACTACAGAAGTCACTCTTGTGAGAGTGAAGTTGCCATGAAACTGTACTCTCTTCAAAACAAAATTCATTTCTACATCTTGGATTTTTCTGACATTCTGCTATGACAATAGAGGAACTATATAAATTCATACTTTCAACTTGCTCAGCATAATCTTATTCTTAAATGCCATAAAGGTGTACTCAAATTCCAGTAACAGACTCTCAAAAATACTTCCGTGTGCTCCCATAAACGTCCCAGGACCATAGAAGGATGTAATTGTCTGAAAACAGAATGTACGCCTAAGAGCTTTGGATCAAGAAATCTTTCAGTGTTTTTTTCCCACATTTGCACCCTCTCCCCCCCAAAAAAAAAAATCCACAAGACTATCTAACCCAACCTCGATATTTAACTGTTTGCTAGTGGTCTTTTAAGGGGAAAAAAAAAAATCTGACCAAATTAAAGGTGACTCTGATTGACATGACTATCCCAAGGAACAATCTGTATATAATTTATAGTGAAAAAGTATGATAGAAAGCTTGATAAACTTTCAGCCAAAGACAACAAAGGAGATGCATGTTTCTTGCTTTTAGGACTCTTTCATAAGAATTACATGCTGCTGACACTATCAGCTTCCAGGGTCAATAAGGCTGTCTCAACCACTTTGACAGCACGCTTCAACAACTTTGAAGAAACATTTTTCATAAAATCAAAGATTCACTAAATGGTTTGATTGAAGGCCATCTTTAAAGATCACCTAGTCCAACCTCTCTGCAATGACCCAGGGACATCTTTAACTAGATCAGGTTGCTCAGAGCCCTCCCCATCCAATCTGACCTGGAATGTTTCCAGGGATTGGGCATCTACCACCACTCTGGGCAACCTGTTCTAGAGTTTCCTCATTGTAAAAAAAATTCTTCCTTATATCTAGTCTGAATCTACCCTCCCTTAGTTTAAAACTATTACCCCTTGTCCTATCACTATAGGCCCTACTAAAAAGACTGTGCTCATCTTTCTTATAAATCATAGAATCATAGAATGTTTTAGGCTGGAAGGGACCTCTAGAGGCCATCTTGTCCAACCTCCCTACACAAGCAGGGACATCTCTACCTAGGTCAGGTCACTCAGAGCCCCATCAAGCCTGACCTTGAATGACTCCAGGGATGGGGCCTCCACCACCTCTCTGGGCAGCTCATTCCAGTGATCTGAACAGCCCCAACTCTCTCAGCCTGTCTTCATACAAGAGATGCTCCATTCTCCTGATCATTTTGGTGGCCCTCCTCTGGACACGCTCCAATATGTCCACATCCTTCTTGTGCTGGGGGCTCCAGAACCGGATGCAATACTCCAGGTGAGGTCTCACCAGGGCAGAGTAGAGGGGCAGAATCACCTCTCTTGATCTGCTGACCACACTTCTTTTGATGCAGCCCAGGATGTGATTGGCCTTCTGGGCTGCAATTGCACATTGGTGGCTCATATCGTTTTTCATCCACCAGCACCCCCAACTCCCTTTCCACAGGACTGCTCTCCAGTATATC
>VYZX01020485.1:9140-44748 GCA_013401335.1 Brachypteracias leptosomus | reverse complement strand
TGAAAATTAACTTTATCGATTGAGTAATTTTCTTTATGAAGGATCTGAAGGGAATTGCTGCCTGCAGAAATAATATTTGTTAAATGGTCATATTTGGAAAATGAGTCAGTAAGAAAATAGCATGCAAATCCCCCAGCTTATCTCCAGAAGGGAAAGAACAGAGACATGCTAAGAAAGGGGAGAGATGCTGACTTGGGGATGCCAAGCAAAAATGACCCTAACAGGAATTTTGTTTCATTTTGAACTGAAAAATCAATTAGGAAAATCTTGGGGCTGGCCATTTCAAATGCTAGAACTTATACTAATGAAAAAGTTTGCACTGAACTAATTGCCCACCAGCAAAATATTTTTAAGTTCACAAGTGTCCACTTATGCTGTGTTTATAAAGATCCTTTACGTACCTTCACCTACTTTTTCTAAAAAAACCCAAACCTAATGGAAAACACAATGATGCATCTAAAGTATGAATAATAGAAGGAAGGGAAAAGAGACATTGTTGTGTTGTATGAACCTCATCAGCACAATGCACACGGCTGGCAAGGTCTCAAAAATTAAAATAAAATATCTCACTGGCAAATTCTTGGGTTTCAGACAGGTAGGCAGCAGCCCATCCAATTAGCCACAGTTACCTTCTCTTTAGCAGCTTTGTCATTGCTGAGCTTTCTAATTTACTGTGAGTCTTTGTAGAGGACATTTTCCATAGTCTTTTTTTTCTGGTAGCTGGCTCCTTAAACCCAGGAGCAGACTGAAATAATTTCTACCTTCTACCAGTTTGTGGATGTCTTGAGCCTCGATTTCTCTTGTGTTCCTGAAGAGATGCCATGGCCTTGCCTAGATTTGTGTCAATGTGGGCTTGGAGTGACTTCTAGGGAAGTGGTAATGCTTATTTGGAAACTTTAGGAGAGGGGAGAGGAGACAGCAGCAATCTGATCATAAATACGAAGTCACATCATTGCTTTTGTCCTTAGCCCTGGGACTGGGGTGGGAAATGGTAGGTGAAACAATATGAAACCTGGTATTTACTAAGAAAGCTTTTAAAACTTGTGCATTAGACTGGGAGGCTGCCTGTGGAACAGAAAAGCTCTGTATTGATGTGTCTGAAACGTTCTCTGCCAGAGCTAAAACCAAAAGAGCTCAGCACCAAACAGGGTTCACAGTAAGATGTTGTGAGGTCAAGCAGCCACACTGGCAGTGCTGTGGGGACCACTGTGCTCAGGACCTCTGTGTCCTGGGGAGCACCTGAGGCTACATTAACAAGCTGGGAAATGCTTTGAGGCCTTGGACTTGAAGGTGTAAAAGGTTTACAACAGTGTTACTTGTTTTCACTACAAATCCCTCCACCTTTCTGTGCAGTATAGACACATCTAACATCGATAATACTTCTCTTTAGGAAAAAACACACAGCAAGCAAAACAAGCCTTCCGTGTATCTGGGGCTTTGCAGGGCAAATATGCAGCACTGGGAGGGACCAGGTGATCTGTCTGTGCCCCAGTGTCAGCACATGCTCTCCCCTTCTCTCTTGGTGGGCACTGATTTGCCTCATATCCATGCTCCTCTTCATGAAAGTGTTATTCCGTCGGGAGACAGTGGAACACAGTCTTTTAGATTTATTGTCATCTGATACCAGCATCATTTTCTTTCCCCACTGATACCAGAAAAAACACACACTGCATTAAAGAAAATTAAAAACTCCCGAGTGTCATCTGTGACAAGGAGTGTTTTCCAGCCCATCTGAAAACTCTCAACTCTGAAGTGGTTTTGGTGTATAATTTTTCAAAGATGTAAGTTCCTGTACTTGGCACTGAGGAGGCTGCACCTTGAACACTGTGCTTCATTTTGGGCCACTCACTACAAGAAAGACATTGAGGTGCTGAAGTGTGTCCAAAGAACAGCAACATTGCTGGTGAAGTGTCTAGAAAACAAGTCCTTCCAGAAATGGCTGGGGGAACTGGGGCTGTTTAGTCTGAAGGAAAAGAAGCTGAAGCCTCTCTACAACTACCTGAAAGGAGGTTGTGGTAAGGTGGGTCGGTCTCTTCTCCCAAGTAACAAGTGATACGATAAGAGGAAATGTCCTGAAGTTGCACCAGGGGAAGTTTAGATTGGATATTAGGAAAAATTTCTTTCCTGAAAGTTGTGAGGCACTGGAACAGGCTGTCCAGGGAAATGGTTAAGTCACCATCCCTGTAGGTATTTAAAAGCTGTGTAGATGTAGTGCTTAGGGATATGGTTTAGTGTTGGATTTGGCAGTGCTGAGTTAACTTTGGACTTGATGGTCTTAAAGGTCTTTTCCAATGATTCTGTGATTCCAAAGGTTATTACAGTGAACCAGTTGATCACAGCAGTGTTAAAATATAGTGCTGTAAATACAACCAACAAAGGGAGAATTGCAAGGTATGAAAATGCACAAAGCAAACTGCAAACTATACACAGCAAACCATAATGGGGTGAGGGGGTGGCCCTTCATTAGGGGATAAGGTTGTCACAAAGACCAAATGTTTTAAAAAAATACCATTTCCTCCATGTCAGAGATCATTAGCTCTGGCCAGTGAGGGTTTTGGCAAATCTTTAAAAGATGATTCTTCTAAGAAAAATATTTAAGCTATTTACAGTAAAGGTTGTGTTCTGGCTGTGGGCTGCAGAGCATTGTTATCCTTATTCTGTTTGCTTTAATAAAGACCAATGTATCACCCTCATGTCCCAAGGAAATACGAATTAGGTTATTTCCTCCTAGCTGAAGCTTCCTCTGTGTCTTAATTGGATGTACTCTAATTCGCCTTGTGAGGCTGGGGAAGAGGAACATGCTGTCCAGAAAATCCTGCCCAGTCCTGGTTGTGCAGGAGGTCTAACGAGCAGGCTGCTGAGGCTTTTCCATCAGCTCCCTTGATCTGCCCCAGAGCCTCCATTCCAGTACCCTTCGGCTTGCAGAAGAGAAAATAATAAAGCATTGCATAAAAAGTTTGCACAGTACTTACAGATGAATGAAGATCTGCACTATTGTATGTAATGTAACACAATTATATAAATGACTGGCATGTCTATAAATTCCTAAAATCTTCCACTGACTTTTTTCCACAGGCAGCATATTCAGAATTCAAAGTGGGTGTTTCTAGTGCCCTTTTTATGTCAGCCACGTTACCCTGAGCTGCATCCTTTCTGTTAGCCACTAGCTATGTATTAGGTAGTTCCTGCACTGAGGGTGTCTTAGGGAAGTCAGACAAGTATCAGTTCCCACCTCTGTTTCAAAATGGCAAATGTTAATCTGCTTTGGCTTTGGATTTGGTGTAAAGGATCAAGTCAGTTTCACCTGAATGAAGAACAGTGTCAAACAATGCTAGACTCACAGCATTTCCTGTCATAGATTTATTCCAGCTCTGTATGGACTTCAACGGGGGCTCAAATAACTCTCATTGAATTGACCACAACTGGCTCCATAGGCAAGAAGCAAAATCCCACCTTCTGAACAAAAACAAACCAAAAAATCCTTTGTTTTATGTTTGTTTTATAAAAGACTAAAAATGTCTTTCATCCTGCGCTCTGGTGTATTTGGACTTTCTTCCAGTAGGAAGACCAGCTATATATAGTTGGGGTTTTTTTAAACAAGTACAATTATTGACAAATAGATTAATTCAATGGTGAGCCATTAAAATGGGGAGCTGAGGAGGAGGCTGAGCATATGGCAGAGGAAAAGAGAGCTAGAGAGGGATGGATTTGTTTATCCTGGAGCAGAAAGGGTTAGGAAGATCTAACTGCATTCTTCTGCTACCAAAAGGAGTGCTAGAGAGTTAAAAGAGGTAGTTTCAGTTAACAGAAACTTCACTAAACATTATAATTCTTTGTAGGCAGTGGAACAGGGACTGCCACTGAGGCAGTTTTCAGCATTCTTGCGATTTCTGAACATGTATTGCATCCTTAGAGTTGCTGTCAGGAGTGGGTGGGGAAAAATAAAAAGCTTCAAGTTAAAAGCCTGAGTTTCATGGGAATTGTAAATGTCTCAATGAATTTGAGTTGATATTTGAGCAAGCAAAATGAGACACTACTCCAATGCTTCTATGTAATCAATTTCAACATTTATGACTTAGATTATGAAACATGCAGTGCTGAATTATTCCCTCTGGGCCAAGAAGAAAAATAAAGTAGCATATCTTACCATACTGTGAGGCATTATTACAGGACAGCAGTGGTATGTTGAACTTCTAAAAATACTGTTAGTACAAATTAACAGAAAAGTAGCAAAATATAACAGGCTTGGATTTTGGATATACACAATTTAATTTCATAGATTTTTTTTAAGGTTTTTAAATTGCACTTTTGTCAAAACACAGGAAAAGCTGAAGTGAAAATATGTGTATTCATGTATTGACTCAGCATGACATAATGTGATAACTGTTATTTCAGTTGGTTTTGATCTTTTGTGCACAAGACAGTAGAGCTTAGAGAACTGGCACAGTCACAGCCTCTCCAGCCCCTAGGCCTTTGCTAAAGATGCCTGAAGTGGTCATCATTTAACACCTTTACAGCAGCCTACAAAACTCAGCAGATGACCTAAGCTCAGCTTGTGAATATCTGTTGGTATTTTTTCAGGAAGATCATGCCCTGAGACAACCTTTTTTTGCAGTTTGACCAGCTCTGTGTAAACCAGACTTAAATACTAACATTGCTTGAAAAGAATTTACAGGGGGAAAGCACTTTTTCAGACAAAAATGTAAGTAAATGAGGTATAAGACCATTTCACCCAAACTATAAGGTCAGCGTAGGCCTTGTACCTATTGGCTCAATCAAGAAAGTGTCATTATTACCATACCTTTTTTTTTTTTATATAAAATCATTGTTGTCCTTTTTTTCCTAACATTTTATATTAGCAGTCATAAAGCCTGAAGAAAGTGTCATGCAAAGTCTATATACTCAGCAAGAAGTTGCCTGGATCATTATCTGAGTGGAATATCCTACTACAGGCTTCAAGCTTCAGGGAGAAGTCTTCTTGCAGGAGCCTAGTCCTGACTCTGCCTTGGGGACACTTCTAAGGCCCATTCCTTCTAGGAGCAGGATATGGCTTGCTAGGCGTGTCAGGTGTGCAACTTTCTCATAGCACTGGGTGTTTATAATACTTGCAGAGAAAGCAGGGGATTTATATTTGGCTCCTGAGAGAATTCAAATCCACATGTCCTATTTTCTAGGCAATCGCTTATCCAGGAAGAACACCTTTCCCCTCTCCTTTTGAATGTGTGCCACCAAAGCAAAATTAATTAAAAGGAGAGAAAGCATGAATACAAAGGAAAAAAAAAAAGTTGCGGGCATGTAGGTTAGTGCTTAGAGCATTCATGAGGAAGAGGGAAGTTGTGAGCTGAGGTTCCTGCCCCCAGGATGTGTTGTGTTTGGCACTTGAGCAGTAATACATGCAAGCATTTCTGGCAGCAGAGTAACCAGAACTCCCTGCTTGCCCCGGAGTGCCCTGAGCATGGTGAGTGCTTCCTTGAACAGTGTCAAGGCTTAAGCTGGAGGGATGGGGAGTCTTGCCTCAAGGAAAATGAAGCTGTCACCTAGTGACAAAGGCATCCTGCTCAGGATCACAGCTTTCTTGCCCACAGGCAGAAGCATCAGACTGACAATGAATTAAGAAGACCCCACCTCATCCTCTGTTCTACAAGACAGAAGCCACCATGGTATCTGTCTACATCTCTGAGACTTGGAAACTGCACTATGACTGAATGATTCCTGCCACCTGGCTGAGGTAAAGCCCTGCCTCTGGGTGTAGAGCAGGTTGAAACAGAGCTGGATGCTGAGCTGCTCTGTTCTGAGCTGAGACAGTTCTGCATTCATAAAGTGGTGCAGCTCAGGGCATCTGAGCATTGTGAAGTGCATGAAGTAGGTATTTGTCAAATAGAGTTTTCTCCAGTGCTAGGAAGCAACTAAGCAAAAAGAGTTTAGGATCAAGTACTTGAGTCCTGGCCAAGTCCTTTTTGATGTAGTCTTGTATCTTTAGACCCTTTTTTGTTTCTCTCTCCCTCTTTTCTTTTTTAATTCCTAGCTCTGTTGGTCTGAATTCTCTCATTGCAAGTACCCTAACAGTTCTCAGAAAGGATGAGCATATCAAGGGGTTATGTATTATTAGTGAAATTGAGCATAAGAAATACCCTCCATACGTATAAGGAAAAGCTAGTTTTAAACCTGCTTCCAGTTTCTCCATTAATCTAAAGGTTGTCTGTTCAAGAAGCTTCTGATGACACTGCTGATCATTTTAGTACTTAGTTATACTAGCTGCTTTTGAGGATGTGTAAGTTTGGTTTTAATGACTTTTTAGTCTGGACATACTCAGCCAGGACATGTTACTGGAAGAGGGATCAGCATTGGCTTGCTCCTCCTGCATTGGCAGGCGCTCACCATCACTGATGTCTGCTTTATTTGCCACTGGAGCCAGAGAGAGGTGTCTGAAATGAAAGTTAGGATTGGCAAGGAAAGAGTGAGGTGTGAAATAGTGAATATCAGCATTCTAATCACAACTATGGTTATTATTAGTGATATGGCAAAGATAAAATATGCAGTATGCCTGGGGGACCTATGTATCCAACTACTCCTGGACTGCTATCTGACAAGTTAATTAACCACAACAAAGTTGAAATACATACTCAGAGTGATTGCTTCAGACAGAACATAGCATTCTCTCATCATAGTGACATGGAGAGAGCAGGGAAAAAGGAGTAAAGAAAGCAGTGAAATAAAGAAACTATTTCTCAACCAGAATGAAGGAGTTCAGTCTAGCAAACCTGCATCACAACTGATGTTAAAGACAAGTGAGCTCCCTTGCAACCACAGTTTGGACTTAGAGCATGCTAGAGAACTCAAGCAGCATGGAGGAAGAGGAAAGATGTTTTCCTCTATGGCAAGCCCACTTCAAAATTAACAAAAAACCAACCAACCAAACAAACAACAAAAAAGACCATTCCTGGTTTAAAGGAGGTTTCTTTTTTTCTAGTTCATTTTCTTTTGCCTAAGAGTGGGCACTTCAGGTACCAGGCTTTCTGTGGATGGCAGAACAGGAGCTTAAGCAGCCGAATGATAGTGAAACATGTCTTCAGAGTAAGCAGAATGAGGGTCCAAATTTGGCTTACTAAATGAATAGCTTGTTCAACTGTAGGTGCTCGGGTACATAGTGCTAAGTAACTACATTTAGATAAGTCATTATCGTTTGGTGTGTGCAGAGGAATGAAATCCTTTATCCAAAGTTGAAAAATGCAGAGGCAGCGTTAAATGACAATTTCTGTCTTGTGTGAAATGCTGATGTGTCAGGATTTGTTCTTCTCCTGTCTGCTTGGGACAGAAGTGAAATAATGAACTTAATTTTTGACCTGTAGAAGATAATGGTCATGTGGAAACTGTTTTCTGGAAAATTTCAGATGGATTTCTATACTGACCGTGTATATAAGAACTTGGCAGGGCACCCTGACAATGCTCCAGTTGCACTCTGCCAAACCAGTGGCCTATGGGTGCTCACTTTTTGGTCTCTTTGCTGACTGTACTGCAATCCCCCTCTCTGTTGCTTCAATGGAGATGGACTGTTCCAAGATCTATACGTTCAAAAAACTGGGTCTGTCCATCTACTGAAATGTGGAAATTTGAACTGGAAACCATAACTTATATAGGGAAGTTCCCTGGTGTTGAAACCATACGACTAACAGTTTGAAACTATTAAAGAATTACAAGTGAAATAGAAGGCATTCTAAGTGCATTCTGGATCCCTAGTCAGACCTAGCTTCTCTGCTGTTACAGGTAGGGTTTGATATGTGTTGTTTGTTGGTAGAGAAAAGGCCTATCTGTAGGAGATCCATCATAATTTTCCTTGGCTATGTGTATATACATTCATCAGAAGGGGTTTTAAAAGTATCTTTCAAAATTTGAACTTCTTTCCTGCTTTGTTACCTAGAGAGACATGTGTGGTCTGATGCACCTCTTGTGTATCTTGTGTTTTCACAGAAGTTTGCTGTTAAAGGAGACATTCACAGTAACTGGCAGGCTTGTGGTGGAGGCTCCTTTCTGTGTGTGCATGTTGGGGCTACCTTCATTTCCTCAACAATTGATAAGCAGATTAGAGCATCTCCTCCAAACTGAAAATTATTTGTAACCAAACTTTAGGGAGCCTCAGTGATGATAAAAAAAAGCAAATCACCTCATAAAAATGTGAGTTGAATAAGCTTGTGCTTTCTTCTGCTCAGAGATAAACACCTCTTTTTGAATTGCACTGTTTATTCATCCGAGAGCACCACAGCACATTCTCTTACCCTCATCACAATTCCTTGCTCTCTTTCAAGCCACTAATAACCCATTCCAAGAAGAAATCTGGAGGGAGGACATGGAAGGGGATTAGGAGGCCAGTAGAGTCACTTGATTACTGCAGGCAGCAGGAAAAGGTCACCACTTGCTTTAACTTAGTTACTTTGCAAAAGTACAAAATGTCACAGTATTTTGGATAGATGTTTATAATTATTGAGAGAAAACAGAAAGATGTAGTAGATGTAGCTGAGTGTTCATTTGCATTTTAATATATTGGGTATTTCTAATTGAATGAGAAAAGCCCACAATGTCAAGAGACCAAAATGAAGTTTTGGCACAAAAACCATCTCTTGCAGTCCTTAATCAAGCAAATCTCCTAATAATTCAGATGGAAATCATGCTGCAAGGAGGATAATTTTGTGGCAACAATATTTAAGAGCTACAACAAAACATGAATAATTTTGACATGATTTACTTTCTTCATTGTAAATGACTTTTTTCTTGTTTGTGCTTGTAATAAGAAATCTCCTCCTTCTTCTACAGCCGCAGAGCTTGCTTTAAAAACCAAAAATTTTTATTGGAGTGTTTCCAGCTGCTTCTCTTGACGTCAGTATGGAGATATAGCTCTCCCTGAAATGCATTAAAGTAGTGGATATGAATGTTATAAATATATGGAGAAATAAAGGCATTTCTTCACAATAAGTGAGCAGCAGCTCCTACCTCAGCAGACACCCTGCCACCTCCACTCAGCAATAGGCAGGAGCATGGCTGTTTGGATAGATGCCCTTCTTCTGAGCTGTTGTCTTCTGTTCCAAAGCACATCTATTATTTCTAAAGGATTCAGCCATATCAAGTTAAATCTGCACAAAGGAAGGTCCTGACAAGTCAAACTAAAAAGCAATATAGTATTACCAAAGAATCAAAAATCAAATATTTGCTATTATTTCATATTCCCTGTGCAGAAAAGTGTTTGCTGTTCAGGCACGATGACTGGATTTTTTTCACTGTTCTTTCATATTGAAGGAGATGCAGAGGGTAACTCAGGACATTGGTAAGTGGCTTTTCTTGTAACGTGAGATTTTCATGCAGCACGCACACGAGCAAAGCGTTTGTGTGCAACTCGGCACGAATAATCCTGCAAAGATGATCATGCTTTGTTATTGACGGAAAGATGATACAGCTCCTCAGCCACACAGAAGCAGCTCTCACGATGGTTTGCATTAGTTCATATAGAAGGCATCCAGACTATGTTGCTAGCAGACAGCTCTGCCTTATTAGGATGAGGCAGTTTTCTTCTCAGGGTCTGCACTTTCCTGGGCTGCACAGGAGCCTGATGAATGGATAGAAGTCATACCAATCTGACTCTCACTTTTTTCATGCCAAATTTATTATACTGCTTCGACATAAGCTAAAGTCCCTTTCCTTAAGCTATATGTTGGCATTTCTTTGAGTCTAAATACGTAATTTTCTAGCTTTGGGAAGGCATAGATTGTGTTCATCACCATCTGTGGGTGAAAGCTGTATTCTCCACATGTTTAATTCCACATAAAATCTTAAAGATGTGTATGCAAGATGGAGAATTTCTACTTGTACCTCTTCCCTTCTTGATATGCCAGCACTGGATTTTTCATGTGGGAACTTCCTGAGGAGCTGCTGTGATATTAAGCAGTTATTGTTAATACTACTTGGAACAGTCACCTCTGGGGCTTGAATGACATTATGAAGTAAATGTGGATATAAAACATTGGGCACTGGAATTTTGCCATTAGGCATATTTTTGCACTATGTCTAGTTCAGTGAGCCTGTACCCACCAGTGCAGGCTGGCAGGAGAATAGAGTCCTGAGAAATTGTGGTAGAGGATGTGGTGAGGAGGAGGCCAGGCCTGGGGTGATGAGCAACGGGGCATAGGCTGGCTGAGGAGAGCCCTCAGCTAGTAACATCTGCCCCAGGACCAGCTGCAGAGGTGCAGGGCTGGGAGCTGGGCAGCACTTGCCTTTAGGGGGAACAATGAAATAGTACCTGGCACGTGTAGAACAACCCCTCAGTGCTGACATCCCGCCCCTCTGGGTGGGTGAGGATAGCAATGCCACCTGCACGCTTACTAACTTCTTCTGTGGTTTCATGCATTTATTTTCTTTGGATAGTCGGATTTTCAGGGCTGGGAGCTCTTGAGGGCTGGCACATGACCCAGCTGATGGCCCAGTCCTGGTTTGGTCATCCCCTTAGGCACCCTCCAACATCACCAAGGCAGTGCTGCCCTCTTGTTTGCTGGAGAGTCTTCAGAGCTGCTAGTCTTCCTCTTTGGAGGTCACCATGGCCCCCAGGGGAGTGTTCACTGGCTCGGCTGCCAGCAGAGGACCTGGGCACAGCCTTCCCTGGCTCCTCCTGGGGCTCTTCTTGCTCCACAAGGTTGGTAATAGGAGTAGAGGGATGGCTGATAGGGCCCTCACCAATGGTAGTGGATGAAAAACCTGGGAACTCATCCACACTGGATATCATAGGGTTGACAGAGGGGGCTGGGCCAGAGATGAGAGACCCTCCTCAGGAAGCAGCAGGGTCAGAGCCATCCATGGAGCTGCCCTCCCACCCTCCAGCAGCACAGGCATCCTGCCAGCCCAGCATACAGTGGGACTTCTCTGCTGTGTCATTGCACAGTGACACGTGCACTCTGTTGCACAAGTGTTGCCGCGCGGTTTTGGAGGGAAACCCCCCCAGCATCCATACTGGCAGCTCTCTATCTATCCCATGATTGTTTGGGATGGTCATGACCACGTCCTCCACTATGGTTGCCTCCAACACACTGTTGTCAAAGATCTCCTTCAGCTCCTGATAGACCCAGGACTGCAAGGTCTGGAAAAGCATTGAATTGTTCTGGAAATCATTCAACCAGTTTAGGGGCTGGAGGCCACCCACAGGATGACTGGGCACCCCTTCTGCAGCCCACTGTTGGGATGCTCCAGAGTGATGAAGGTTGTGGGTGGCTGGGTGTCTCAGAGCTCCTTCCACCTGGTGGACGACAACTGGTGGTGTCATGAATGGTGTGATGACACGCTCCATGTAGTCATTATCTGCCTGCACCAAGTGGAAGATGGAGAGGATCTTCCTCTTGCAGAGCAAACAGCTTCAAGGACACTAATTCTAATCTTCCTCTTCCCTAAAGAAATTTCAACATAATAAACATGACTTTTTGCAAAACTGAGCAGACCCTGGCGCTTTATGCAAATGAAGGCATTGGACTCCACTTGCAGATGCCAAAGTTGCACTTAAAACATGTATCTGCAGGTCAGCTGGCCACTCACATCCTTCTGCAGGAGCAGAAACATTGCTGGGGTGCAAGCTCTGGAGTCTGACCATGGGACAGCTCAGCCCAGCGTCGGATGGTCAGTTACTGGAAACTGGCAAAATAGTATTGTTGAACTTCACTCTGATTCTACCATTTGATGTAGTCTGGCCCATAATATTCGAGCAAGAAGGTATCCTGATATTTGCCTCCAGCTTCAAATATAGTTTTGCTGAAGCTAACAAATTACTTTTGTTTGTTCTCTGGGTTAAAGCTGCAAAAAAAGGCGGGACTTTGTGAATACTCAGAAAACAACTGACAATATTGTTCCAGAATAGACTTAACCAGGTAACTTGCTTTTAGAGAAAGAAGTCAGACATGAGGCCACATGACTACTTTGAACATTTTCTGAAACCATGTTTGTCAGCAATGGCTCTTTCCAGTAGGAAATGTAGGCTTTCACAACACCACCTTAGGAGCAGCTCTGGGGTCAGTGGTGCGGAGGACAAGATTTGGAGTCTCACTGTGTTGAGTCCCACTCATTTTGTATAAATCACAAAATAATCATAGAATCATAGAATTGTCAGGGTTGGAAGGGACCTTAAAGATCATCTAGTTCCAACTTTCCTGCCATGTGCAGGGATGCCTCCCACTAGATCAGGTTGCTCAGAGCCCCATCCAGCCTGGCCTTAAAAATTTCCAGGGATGGGGCTTCCACTACCTCTCTGGGCAACCTGTGCCAGTGTCTCACCACCCTCATGGGGAAGAACTTCTTCCTAACGTCTAATCTGAATCTACCCACCTCTAGTTTTGACCCATTCCCCCTAGTCCTACCACTACCCGACATCCTAAAAAATCCCTCCCCAGCTTTCTTGTAGGCCCCTGTGAGATACTGGAAGGCCACAATAAGATCCCCTCGGATCCTTCTCTGCCCCAGATTGAACAACCCCGACTCTCTCAGTGTATAATAGTCAATCACAAAATGCTGACAACTTCTCAGGTTGTTTAGAAATTCTTTCTGTTTCCTAAATTGCTGTTACAGCCATAACTAACAAAAATAGCAGAATAAAAAAAAAAGAAAATTCCTCTTGCTTTTTCTCCAAGGGGGAGGGCCCAGTAACCTCTCTGGGGGAACACGTGATTGCTATATCATTTCATTTCTTTTACTGCAATAAAGTGTTCATTCCAGAAGGAAGATATTATTCTTCTTGACTCTCAGCCCAATAGGAGATTCATTTCTCCTAAGGATTTATATCAGTTCTCTTATCTAGATTATTCCCTTACTCCATAGCTTTTGTTTCTGAAATTTTCCCCAGGGACATCCCACAATACTTCCTGCTCTAAACTTTCCCCAAAGCCAAAGAGCACTGCAATAAGACCCATAACTTCCTTAGACAGATTCCTGAGAGAATGCATCATCTCCCTTTTTTGGGGGGGGCTTGCTGTAACATGCTTAATTTTTATAGCCATTAGACCTTTTGACACTTTCTAAATTTATGCCACCAAAGGGATAAGCTGTATAGAAGAGCTCTAAATTGCATCTATTATGTTGCTGTCTGTTAAATATACTCAAGAATGTAATGCCTCTCACCTCACAAAGATTCCACTTTATATCAAAGAGATGTAGTTTTAATTAATAAAAGCTGAAAGAAGGCCTCAAGCAGAGGTGTTGTCTTGTAAATCATTAAAATCTTAGGTCTCAATCTGCAGAAAAAAAGACAAGTTTAGACTATTACACTTGTTCAGAGCCTCACTACCTCCTCTCTCAAGGATTACAGCCTTCAGCAAGAGAAATGTGTGCAGAGGCTGTGAATAAAAGGAAACCAGAGGTGAAACATATTGCTGACTTGAGTAATGCACCATTTCTTTAAATAAGTGTGTTTNCTCTTTGGGTCCTAGTACTGCTGCATGAGGGCTGTATGGGGAAAATCAGCTCAGACAGACCCACTACAACTATGAAAGCTTACTTCTCTGTTGTAAAATATTTGCAGTAGTATTTTCATTTCTGTGTCAGAATTCCACTTTCTGTCAAATTTGTAACACTAGCAAAAATTCCTTATAGCCATTTTTGCAGTGATATCTGCTTAAGATAAACTTGAAAACTATCTAATATTTCATCCTTCTTAAAAATCATTTCTTGGCTGTTCGTTATACTTGTTCCACTGCTCCTCTTTTCTTGGAATTCCTGTATAAAAACAGAGTATTGGTTTTCAGTTCTTCATTGTGGGTTTTCCCTTAACTGTGTGAGGGAGAAAAGATATTTTGTCTTTTTTAATCCTCTACTATGTTGGTTGGAAAGCTGTTTTGGTTTAAGACTATCCATGTTTGGTGTGAAAAGAACAGATTACAGTCCGAGAACCTGAACAACATCTCAAACAGTTGGTGAAGTTTGAATGACTTATGAGTAAATCCACTATAAAACATCTTCCATCTGGTACTTGCCTTCTTCAGCCTTGCAAAGATTTTAATATATTCCTTCATGGTTCTCATGGAGCTGTGCATGAGCTGCATCAAAGAAAGTGTTTCATAAAGTGCAGGGTTTGGAGTTTGGGTTTTTTGGTTGGCTTTGCTGTAAATAAGTTTGCATCTAATCTTGCTTCCATTTGTTTTAATGAAATTAATAGCTGCTATTTTTAACCAAATGACAGTAATAGAATGCCTACCATAAGGAAGTCAAGCACTAGAAAATATAAAATTTAAAATCTAAGGGTGTCTGAAAAATAGAGAGAGGTATTTAGCGTAAGATAGATTTGTGATCCTATCTGTTCACTTTTGTACTAAGCATCCAAATTCTGCAAATTCTATTTTAAATAACACTATTGTTACCTGGCAACTTAGCAGATTTCCCTAAACAAAGGCTTTCAAATTTGGAAACATCTCTAGAACAGCCAGTTGAAAACAGTTTTGGTGGTGTTCATTTCTGATGTGATTTCTACAGTACCAGACACCTGGCTTCACAGCTTTGCAAATTTTACATCTGAGAGCACGGGACCCATTTGCTATTACTAATACATTTCTTACTGTATGAAAAACAGAACTAATACCTTATAGGTAGTAAAATTTATGTTTCTCTCCTTACACTGCTGCCGTCCTTGACATGGGGTTTGCTGTGATGGAGAGTCTCTGTCTCAGGAGCAGTTCTCCAGGTCTCCATCCCTGACCTGTTAACGCTTTGGTTCCAGTCTGGTCCCGTTCAGACTGTAATGCATACGGGGACTAGATCCAGCTGACAAACCCCAGCTAGATCTCCTGTGTCTGAACCATGACTGATGGCTGTTTTGTAAAGCCTGGGTGCATAAATGCAGTCTGATCTTTGCTGCAGCCATATACAGTTCAGCTCCCCACATGCCAGAGCTGCTGCCACCATGAGCTGCCCATGCTTGCTATGAAACCTGAGACAAGTCCATCTAATCCTATTCAGGTGGCTGATAAATCCATTAGCTGGCTTGTGGCTTAGCCTAACATGCAGCAAAGATGGGAACTCCTGAAAGCAGAGACAATCATGTCAGCCCTTTGGAGCTGCTGTGATACGAGACACATGCTACTACTCACGCTGCAAAGGCCAATGGAGCTGTGCTCCAGTGCACGTCTGCCACAGGAAGAAAGACATAACAGCAGTAGTGCTAGTGTTGGCTGCCAACCTGAGAAATCCACTGATCGCCACAGCCCTGCTCACCTTTGTTTCCCTCCAACACATGAACTAGGCTCGTAATGGAAACAATTAACAAGGCAATACTTTTTGATTGCTGTCACTGATTAACAAGCACAAACACAGAGGCAGAGCAGAAACTCATCTATTATTCTTCCAAGAAATAAATACCACCTTGACCATTTATTTGGCCTTACAGCAAAAAAAGAGCTTGTTATAAAGATATATCTGAAATTTTCTGCTTGTCTGAGCTGATATCTGGTATAAAAAGATTGACACAGGGCAGGGCTTGCTTTCATTTTATAAAGACAAAAAAATAATCTTTGGCTTTGTAGAATGAAATGGAACACAGAGATGTGTAGAATGAAATGGAACACATGGGGCCTTGCTGGGTCCTTCACTCAATTTTTCCCCCCATGCTTATTTTGCTATTTAGTGTAGTCTTGATGGTGGGTAGGACTAGAGGACTAAATGGATGGCCTCTCTCTCCCTCTACTGCATTTTAAAGATGCTTTTAGAGAGTTTTCAGAACATCTTGGTTTTAACTCTATTCCTTTAGCAAATGACAAATTGTTTGATGTTAAAAAGTGACATTAGAATCAGCTTCAAACTCCAAAATAATCTGAGGTTTTCTGGGTGAGAACTGTAACATAAGATAGGAAAAAAATGTTTCCTATGTTACTGGCCTGCTCAGGGCAGCTGAAGACTGGTATGGCATCTGACGTAATTTTATCCCAGGCTTTGCTTGAATACTGGTGTCTTGCTACACCCCCAATGAAGCCTGAAGTGCAGTACCCTGGCCACCTTTGTCTCTGCTGTGCTAGAAGGAGGGACAAGACTGACATGGCTCCTTCACTGGGGGTCCCTTCATACTGTAAATGTGTTAAGTTTTGGTTGAAGTAAATAACACTTGAACTGTGGCACACCTCTACTTGTAGAGCTGTTGTGTGAGAATCTTAGCTGAGGCCAGAGTTAGTTTTTTTAGCTTTTAAACTTGATATTTTAACTTCATGTTTTTCTAACTCATTTAATTGTGAGCCACCAGTAGTAGAGTCAATTATACGACGAGCTTCACTTATGCTGTAGTTCATATCTATTGTAATACTTCATTGGTTTTCCAGGTTGCATGACAGGAAAGGAGAGGTAAGGTCTATCTCCCGCCTGCACGCGAGCTGTGCCAGGATGGGACTAAGAGTGCCCAAAACTATTGCTCCAATAATATCTACAAAACACTTTGTCATCATTGCTTGGATGTGTTGGAAATTATCATGGGCTTGAAGCAGAGTTCATGGCCTAGGTTTCCCCTTCTTTTTTCTATATCTACTACAAAAAGTCCTTGTATTCTGAGCATGAATAATCATCCCTTACAATCTCTGCAGACATGTTCCTACTTGCTGCCTGCCTATGAAATTCTAACATCATAGCCCAGTGTTGGATTAGTGCCAGGATTAGCATGCATTTCCTTAACATGGGGAAGTGGGACATCACATGAATATAATCTTTGAATTGCCTCTGGCTGTTTTAGCCAGCCGTCTGTCCAAACTGTGCAACAACAATCACTTGTTTAGATTGAGTATGGTGCTCTGGTTCAGATCTGTCTCACTGCTCCTTTTTATGGGATTTAACTCGCTCCCTCCACTCTAAAAAGTGCATCCCAGCACAGAGCTCTCTCAAGACATGTGAAGTGCTTAAAATCACATTTTTGTTGTGTATCAAAAAGAGAAGGTGCTCACTCTGAGAGAGACTTGCTCCAGAATAACCAGCAGGCTAGTGCTTAAGGCTTATGCACCAGCAAGGGAGGAGATGTAGGAAAAAATAATTTACCTTTCCTTGGCAACTAGTACCTAAGAGCCTAGCAGTTTAAGTTCCCCTAGTAACATCTATGTAAAGGTAGGGAAGGTCTGTTTTGTCACTGTTTTACAGACCAGGAGATGAGAACAACCATCTTGCAAGGTAAAATAGCCCTGATAAAACAGAGCACTGACACAGCTCTTCCCCTAATTGAACAAGGCCATGAATCTCTTGATCTTATATCCTGAGCAACACTGGCTAGAGGCAAGAATGCTGTCCTGGTTTTGCTGGGATAGAATCACAGGCCAGCCATGGTATGCAGGCCATCAACAGTTTAGAGTCAGCCAGGAGCTTAAGCTGGAAGGGGCAAAAGCCAGGGCAGCTGCCCTGAGCTGACTACAGGTGTATCCCAGACCATAAATGTCACACTTATTAAAAAGGGCAAAGTTTGCTAAGGACAGGGGCTCCTCCTCTTCCTTTTCCCCACCCATGGAGGGGTTTGCTCATCATTCTGCTCCTGAGGATGCTTTCCCATTTATTGTGACCATCGTACATTCATTGGACTGAGGATAAGTTTGTATATTTTATATTTGTGTTAGTATTAATATTGGCTTTGTTGTTTCATTAAATCCATTTTAATTTCAACCCATGGGTCTTCTCTCCTTTTCCTGATCCCTATCTTGGCTGGGAAGGGGTCATCTGCTGATAGATCAACTGCTATATTTTATCCCTGGACATGGGCTAAACGTAGACACAGGCTAACCACCAAAACATTTATGCCTAGTCTCCCCCTGTGGTATACCCCATCTGGCTGGAGGACCTTTCTAACTTTTACACCAGCTCATGTAACTGATGGAGTCTGTATCTGCCCTGTCATGCCTGAATATGGATTCAGAAGTCAGNCAGCTCAGACAGACACACTACACATATATAGTTTGAAAAGATACTTCTCAAAATCTTCAAGTAAAGCAAGCTAAAAAGGGTACAATTTCTACAGGAAAAAATACATGAAGTATGCTTTTTAAAAACCCAACTACAGTGGAGTACATGGGTATTTTATTTTCAAACTGTAATCCAGCCAATTCTAGTTAAAAAAAATGGATCACGTATTTGTTTACACTACTCCTTGCTTAAAAGAGAAGTTGCATTATTATAATTGCAGACACATGAAAGTAATTTTACTCATGTCTTATCAGTTATTCATGCTTTTAGAATATTCCTTATTCCAGTTCCACTGAAGTGAGAATTATTTTAGTTCAGAATCTGAATAACGAAAAATTAGCAAAACAAATTTGTTTGCTAAATACTGCAGGTGAAGTGAAAACTATTTCTGTCCAGTATCAGATCTATCCTGTGATTTCTGTTGAAACTGTGTTGTACTACTGTGCAACAGTAGTACACTCTTTGCCTGCCCAAAAACTTGGCCACATGCCAGGTAAGATTTTGTAGCTGCAGTTGAGTGACTAATATAAATTTATTTTCCTTCTTTATTCCAGTCTTTCCCAGAGTGAGGGCATGTTTCAGGTCTTTGACAGATTGAAATGCTACTGTCACCCAGCAAAACCTAGCAAACAATGTCTTTCAAACACTGTTCTCCACATTGTCCACATTACATCATTCCTATGAAAACTAAACCAAATTAATGACTTTTTAAGGTCTCTATTACGAAAGAGTAGAAAGTGTACGTAAGAATTTAAAGGAGCAAGGACTTGCTGCCAAAAACAATAGTGAATTTAACATCACAATCAATTGTTTTTAACAGTTGCAAAACAAAATGTTCTCTTTTCCAGTTCATTTAAGTTTTGTGATCGGCTTAGCCTAAACTATGATTGTATTAACAGAAGGAGGTAAATAGTGATGGATTTTCTGCTGGAATACGTACTTTTTCATTGTTGTGCTTCAGTTTTCATGTGAAGAATCATTTTCATTAGTCTTTATTGAATTAATATATTTGTTCCCTATTTTCCTGTATTTTACAATTCCAAAATAAGTATTTAACCATACAAAAATACTTTTTACTATTTCTGTCTGTTAACTTCACATTATTTCTGTCCCTTAACTTCCACATTCCTAGCAAGCAGATCAACTGTGACATACCCTTATTCCCTTTGAGTGGCGCCTTGCTTCACAAATAGCTTCACTGACATCAGTGGATGTCCTTGTTATGTCTGGCAGAAGCTATTGAACTGTGATTTATCAGCCCAGTGAGATTCTGGCAGTTCCAGCAGGGTGACTAGCCTGACAGAAGTACAATTGTTCATACAGTTTATATGGTCATAAGCCCAACAGAAGTGGGATAAAATGGGGGAAAAACTGGGAAGGGCTAGGGCAAAAGCAAATAGCCGTGAACATAGATATTACAATCTGGCCCTCAGTCATAAACAGTGCTGTTGAATGCTGTAGGATGACTGCAAATGTTTTGTGATGCAAAATAGAGAAGCAATCTTTTGCATTCGAAGGTCATCTGTGCGTGCCAGGATGCTTCATACATGCAAACATTAAGTTTGCACCCCAGTGGCTACCTGCAGATACAATTTCAGCTTTGTTCCAGAAACTGTTGCAATAGCTTGTATGTACAAATGGAAAACATTATGCCTTTGTTGTTTGGGGGTTTTTTTCAGCTACAATGTCACAAGGGACTTTTCTTTATAAGACTTAATCCTCCTCACACCATGTGTCCCCAAATTGTCCTACTTGTTTTGATATTTCAAAAGAACCACCTTACAAGCATTTATCCTTGTGTTTGCTAAATAAGAGCTCAGTTCAAATGCAGAGCTAATCCCACAACACTTCATTTCAGCTAGTTTATTGTTTCATCATGTTTATTAAGTGTTCAAGAGACCAAAGCTGCTCTTGTAATAGTCAAGGAATGGGAGTTAGTTAAGATCCATATCTAAAACTAATAAACTTGACAAAATCTATAGGGCCTTATAATAAACAGGAGGTTGTTTTGTGATGATAACTCCATCCTTACGGTAATCTGCACTTCATAAAACTGGAATTGAATTGTTAGTTTCATAGGTCTGATTACTGTGAAGGAGGATGCTAGGCACCTGGGGGGCTGGCTGTAGGAACAGGTGAGGGCAAACAAATCCTTCTAGTTCTCCATCGGAAAACTTAATGTGGATGAGTAAAGGCCATATGTAGGTATTGAGGGAAAAGCTGCCTCAAATGCTTGAGGCTGTGAATACCAATTTTAGAAAGTCAAAATTTATCTAGATCATTCAGCTCAGAGATTGGAGGACAAGGAGTGGAAGTCCGAAACTCTGGCTCTTTCCTCCTTTGCGGTGTTTCCCCAGCTTCGGGCTGTTCGGTGACACAAAGAGTAGTCTGCAGGAATTATTGCCGCCATTGCCCGTATATTCACTGGTCCTACTTTATGTTGCTCTGGCAACACAGAGCAGCCATCGGCCCTTAATGCTTTCACCTAGAGGATTATACCAGCAAGTGACAGGCAGAACAACACCAAGAGCCCCTGTGCTGTTCTCTTGTAGGCCATTCCCAGTGGCTTTTGTTATTTGAATTCTCAATGTGATGGTCCACCTAGGTGCTCAGCTAGACTTTGAGAGTCAGGAGGAAGTCAGAACAAAGAAAAACTCTCTTTCCTAATTGCAGCCAATGAGAGATGGGATGCTGAAGGTTGATTATGAGTAAAGGAAGAAGAGGGAACTTCAAAGGATGAGATGGAGAGCATGGGCTTTGCCTTAGACTTGTTCTCCTCAGTGTGCACAGTGCATGAAAGAACTGTGACACAAGCCTCTGAAAGCGTCTGAAAAACTGACACTCTAGGGGATAGGTTGATTGTTTTGTGACTTATTTTTATGACAGGAGAAGTCTCTAAGTTTCTTAACTCCAAATGTGTAGGTGTCTCAGCAGACCTTGCTTAGGCAATACATACTATTTCAAACTGACCTGGAGGGTTAAACATTACTTTGTTTATGGATACTGCTATGGAAATTTCCAGTATAGAAATCAAAGGTGGTTTTGGCTTGAAAAGAAAGGGAAGTAAGGATTAAATTTTAGCAGTCTTCCCATTTCTTTTTTTTTTTTTTCACTAAAGAGGCCATAGCTGGTTAACTGCAAGGTTTCCGGTCCCTGCACCTCTTCAAACTGTGTCACTTCTTTGTGTGAGACACTGAAAAGTGAAAATGAGGAAATACCAGGAATGAGAACTTTAACTGTAATATGAAGCTAGTTTTACAGTGTTAACACAGACAACATAGAGAAGTGACAGGATTTGCCTTTAGTACAGGTCTTGTTGAAATAATTAGCACTAAAGAGTTGAAGCTTTGAAGAACAGAGTCCTGATATGCCATGAAATATTCATTTCTAGCAAGTCATTTCAATGAGAAGTGTTGAAAAGGAGAATTGTTCCAAGACTTCTCACAAAGTCTGTTGAATAGTTAGATGGGAATAAGGAGGAAGAGCAGGGAAGGAAGAGTTGGTTTGGTTTTCTTTTTTAATTTAAAACCTGAGATGTAGCTTACTGGTTATATTATTTATGAATCTCTTGCGTAGTCATATGATGCTGACCAAAACTAGGAAGGAAATGTTTCAAATACATACCTAAGCCCCTTCTCTCTAAGCCCAAGGTGTTGGTTAACACCATTCTGGAATATTTATTATCACCCAAAACGTGAGAATTTCTTCTCAGTTGACTGACTTTATAGTAGTAGCATCTCAACTGAAACAAACAACAAACCAAAAACATGTACTGTGGCAAGGTTTGAAAAAATTTCCTTTGTACTACTGTATTGTAACAGGCTGCCACCCAACATCATCGATGTGTCTGCTTGGTAGCAAAAAAAGATTTTCAGCATTTCTTCTTACTAAAATGAAACATTTTATATATATTCCAAAAGCATCCTGTCATTTTAAATTAGATCACATACATTTACTTTTACTTTGAAAAGGAAAACAAGGTTCACACCACTTACAGTTTGGCTTCACTTCCTATCACACACTTCTCACCTTTTTCAATCATCTTTCAGCAGAAACTCCCCTACGTCAACTCATTTTAAACAGAATTCCTTAGATTAAACAAACCCGAGCTTATACAGTGGAGAATAAAGGGTACAGCGCTACAACTCTACTTAAGGAAGAGCTATTAGTGGAGTTACTCCCACAAGCTGGGTTTCAGAAGTCTGACTGAAAACATGAGCTGAGCTTACACGAACCCAGAGTTCATCACAGTTAATGCCTTGCCCACAAGACTAGGACAAGCCAAGAGAACAGTCAGATAGTCACTGGAGACATTTGCATCATGAGCAAATGGAAAACTACCGAGGCAAGGACATCTTGTGTCTTTGACCCGTGTTTTCAACTGTACAGCAGGCTTGTACCATTAATAATTCTTACTTGCACTGCGGAGCTCCAGTTTGGATTGGGACTGTGCTATCCATGCTGCAATACAAAGCCCCAAGAGATTTTATTTCTGCTTGGGACGCATTTGCCATGACCCATGGACAGCAGCAGCAGCCTGTTCTCCAGCTTATTCTCTTGATAAATCCACACCAGAGTCAGAAGTGCTGGACATCTGACTTCAGAGCACCACCACAGTGTACAATGATGAACTCTGGTGGGACCAGATTCAACCTTAGCATTGACCCCTAAGGTTTAGGGGTACGTCCTTAATCCAGAGATCACAACTCTGTGGCCATCCAAGAGGGTTCCACAATAGTCCATTAAACATGCACAAAGTATAAGATGAAACACTTAAAGCTCACTAAATACCCAAGAGTGTTGAGAAATTTCCAACTAGACTGTAAAAACATACTGAGCAAAGACCTTCTACCTGGAAACAGTCTTTTTGCTAGAAAACATGAAGTTTTTACCCCCTCTCACCTTCTGTGCATACCAATTCTTTAGATCGCTGAGCAGCCTGTAACAGAATTATTTCCTTATTTACATCCATTAGCACTCATTTATCATCTGTTGTATCACACAGATTACCATCTTTCTTTGGGCCTACTTTTTTATTCCAGTTCTGCACAACATTCACCACGGATATGATCTTCCCTCCAGAAACAGGGATGCATAATGCCTGTACACAACTCTGCTAGCTTCTCAAGTGTGACTCTTGGAAATGTGGATAAAAATCCAAATTAATGTAATTTTACCTCACTTTTCCCCTTTCACAGGGGCAGTAAAGTGAAATGTCTTTCCTATAGAGCTGTTGCACTGCTGAGCCAGTCGCCCTCTCAGTACCACTCCTGAGAATAATAGGTGCAAAGGGAGTCTTCTGGAGTGTCACTTTTCATGGGCAGAGTAGAAAACTGCCAGCCACTTCCTAAATGTAGTATTGCTCAGGAAAGGGATGTTACCCAAAATTTCATACATGAATCTGCCAATTTGTTTTTGTAGAATAAGTATTGTACATGTGCATATTAAAGATCATGATTTTTCAGCTAGCTATTCTCCTGAATAGCCTGAAGTACTTAATGAATAGCATAAAAGAAAATAAAATATACAAACAACTCTTTTAAAGAAAACTTGCTGCTATAAACAATATGGTATAAGAAATGGAGAGTAACTTCTCCAAATTAATAATTAACATTACAAAACCTTTATCTTTTGTAGAGGTTTTGGATTGTTAATTTTGGGAGCACATCTTTTAGATGCAACTGTAAGACATAGAGTAAAACTGCCCAAGGTGTTGGTTAACACTGTTCTGGAATATTTATTACCACCCAAAATGTGAGAATTTCTTCTCAGATGACTGACTTTATAGTAGCAAATAAATTATTACTGTGTGCAAATCTAACCCTTCTGGTGTTTGCATAGCATTATGTTCAGGAAGACACGCCATTCTGTGCGCACCTATCAGATGTTGTCAAAGTTTTGGTATGGAATTCACCCAGTCTCACTTTCTGGCCCCATGCTCATGGCCCCGAGGTGCCATGTTGCTCCTGTGGGCAGAGTGGGCAGACGGTTGCATCATCCCGCTCATGCACCTGTTCTGGATGTATTTATTTCACCTCCTCTGTGGATACTATATTGACAGACAGAAAAGGGAGATTGAGTAGTTTAACAGTAATGTGAAGAGTATTTTGCAATATGGGAGTAAAAAAGCACAAGTTTTAATGGTTATGACTAGAACTATTAAAATGCCAGAGAAGCAAAAGAACAAGTTTGTTTTTATTATAACTGCCAATTTATTAAGAAGCAGATTGTTGTTAATGAAACTACTTATATGGGTAAAATGGGCCAGAGCTGGCTCTACAGGCCGAAATCTAATCACTTTGGTTAATTTTTATTTATCCAGAACATTTTGTTTATTACCTAATTGTCCTTCACAAGTAACTCTGTGTATAAATTTCTCTGTTCCCTCTCTTCTGATTATATGATTGTAGGACCTGAATGCATCAAGTTAAATAATTCAGCAGACGCCGCTGTCTGTAACCATGATTTCAAACACGGTCACTGGTTCTTTTTCTAAAAAGGTTGTCAGAACAATTCTTCTTTTCTGGCTGCTCTCTTAAATCACAGTCATTGTGTGCCACCCAGAGTTGGGATGGCAGAGCCAGGGCACAGAGTGGGCTTGGAGGGGAGGATGAGTCATCATGGTCCTTGTGCGTCAAGCATCACCTCCCATGTTTCCTGAGATAAAAGTGACTTTAAATACAGCTTAAAAATAAATGTTTCTTCCCATGATGAAACATAGGGAGGAAAGCATCTTCAGTACCTACATAGATAAGATGTGGGGCAGAAAACATACTTAACATGGTGCAAATTCTTACCTGTATATATTCTATTTACCTGTGAATCACTTCTAAACAGATCATTTCTCATCCTGCAAGGGACAGAGGGGAGAGAGGGATAAAGCATGTCAACCCTGTCCCAGCTTATCTTGTTGGCAATACAAAAAGGTTTACTTTAAAATGTTCAATGTTATGTTTTCCCTCTGCTGTGGTGACTTCTACTGTGACTGATATTCCATTTCCCCCTCTGCATGTGATAACACTCCGCATTTCCATGTGCCCAAGAGTATTTTTAGCACATATTGCAATTCCCTAGATGGGAAGCAAAACCACAATGTTGTATCTCAGTCCAACAGTATTGCTTTAGACTGCTGCCATGAGCTAATACTTAAGTCATACATCCTTAATTATATCAGATACACACTAGGATCGCATTCTTTGCCCTGGAAGGTTGCTGTGGTATGTCATGTGTCAAATCACACCACAAGCAAAAAATATTCACCTTTTTTGGGCAGTTCTCGCAAAATATAACCTACATGCACATTCCCCTTCTGTGGTGTAGACAACCAGGCACCAGAAGTGAATTTTGGCTCTGAATGCCAGGGGTGTCCTGTTTGAATCTCCCCCAGGGGCAGATTTAGTTACTCTTTCCTGTACAGCACCTACATCACTGTGGTGAGTTCCAGCCTTGGAGCTGGTACTTTACCTCAGGCACTGCACTGAAACACTGCTGAGCCTAGGCCCTGCTGCTGGCCCCCACAATCTTTTCATGAATGATTTGCTAGCCTTTCTTGTTTTTTCCCTGGTTTAAGCACAATCAACTCTCCACGTGATCACACAAAACACTCCTGCAAACACCAAAGGTGGGGAGCGGTGGGATGGCAGCAAGTAGATGGAAGGAGGACAGCTTCTTTCAACACCAGAACTGTTTTATGCTACCTTAAAGCATTCATGAAACTACAGCCACTGCTGACTATCAGCAGCGTGAGTAACATACCAAAAGTAACCCAGGTTCTATTTGTCTCACTTGAAGACAGGTACAGAGGAAACTCTTGAGACCTAGAAATCTCTGGCATCAACCATGATGTTTCCTTGGGGGAAATGTTACAATGTGACCTGGGGTTCATGGAGGCTGAGGATATGCAAAAAGCATCTGGCCAGGGTGTGCTCCTCTGGACGATTCCCTCCCGCTGCTCGACTCCCAGAGAAGCATGGAGGTGCTGCTGCTGCTGCACACCACCTGGAGCACACGCAGCGAGCACAGACAACGCACTCAGAGCTCTGGACTGAACTGAGTGCCCTGGAAAGCCATGCTGACCTCTGAGAGTGCGAGTGCTGGGCACCATGACCATTCTGTGCTCCTCCCTAACCTGTCCCTAGGCTTCCTGAAACCTCTTTCAAAGGTGGGTGCGGTGTTAAAGGAACACCAGTTTATGTCCACACAGCAGTGGCAGATGATGTGTGATGTTAAGATCTCCACATTCACATGGCTCCAAGAGGTGATCTAGGCAGACACTGTCACATACATGGATTCTTTTTGGGGTGTCTTATTTTTATGCACATTAGGAAAAATGCAATCTCCAAATTTTCATATATCTTTTCAAAAGCAAGGGATTGATAAAGAAGAATCCCTTGTGGGTTTGTGGTTTTAAACTTTTTCTAATTATAAAACAAATTTAACATTTCAAAATTATTTGAAAAGATTCAGATTTGTACCACACCGAGGGTTACTTTTTTTAACAAACATGATTTGGTTCAACCTCCAGGTTTGTAGAGTTAAGAAAATGGATCCCTGAGTTTTCTGTAAATAAGCTTTTAGAGAAATAATTTGCAGAGCACACAATGACCAGAAAACATGTTTGTTCTTTTGCAAGAACAGGTGTAGCAGGAGGGGAAGAAACTTCTGATCAGGTTCCCATCAAATGATGATGTGATATATGTAACTTTCCTGGTAGTATACTGGAGCACCTGTCTGAGAAAGCTCCTGCGGGCATGATTTCAAAACCTGATCATAAATTAGTTCCCGCCCACAGCTGTCTGAAACCCAAAGAAATTAGCTCAGGTTCTTCACATTGCTTCATTCTGCCAGGAAGAACTAAAATGTTTGCTTGTCATTAGTACTGTAGGTGTGTGTTGTTAAATCCTGGCTACTAAATAGAACTTGATATGTTATCAATATCTACTATTTTGATACAGATGAACATTATATGGATAAATTTTAGAGGAGAAATTACTGATGAAAATCTCTAAGAACAGGTATAGCCAATGAATGCTGAAATTCTACCATTCTTCAGAGAGAGCAAAAAAGATTGAGTAGTGAATATATTGTTTTATGTATGACAGAATGCTTCGAACTTATAATCTTGTGACAGGTCTTTATTCATATTTGGGTCTAGTTGGATTCAGTGGAATGAAAGGATCTAAACTTACAAATATTTGTCTATAACCATTGTAGCAAATTCTCTTTGTTTTATAAACAGATGAATCATGCCTCCCCAAGAGGGGCAGAATAAAGAAGTCATGCACATTAACTTGTATTGGCACAAATGATTCTACCAAGAGTAAATTGCTCACTGGAAAAAATATAGCTATAAATTTGAAGCTCATGTTAAATGGGTAAGTTCAACTGAAATCTCATCACAACCTTTGTATCCTGTAAGTATTCCTAAAACTTAGAAAAATGAATAAAAACCTACCTATTATATGGGACACTTTTTATTTACATGGTTGGAAGTAATTCTGTGTATTATGCCTCCATTCGTTACAAACAGAAACTTGTGGTGGAGACAGACCTCTGACTAGGCAGGACCTCCCTGGCTTTGTTCTCTCTCCCATCCTGTCTTCCAGGGTACTAACAAAAGAAAAAGAACTGGGTGTATATTATGTTTACATTGATCTGCCTTCTCCTGCAGCTGTTGGCAGAATGTTCTGCATGCAAGGTCCTGTTTCATAACCTCCTGGGTTTATTTGCTAGTCTACCAGAACTCAGATTTGTTAACTTCAGAGAATATTTCTTTGCCTGTGCAAAATGGAGCAAACGGTCTCACCTGTGGATGTGGTTTGGTTTATTATGAGGGACACTTTTTTTACCATTCAAACAGTGTTGCAGATCATTGAACGTAGGTGATCTATGCTATTATAAGTTTTCTAAATTGTGATACCTTAGACTTTAATACACAAGCTTAATAAATCTCATGGTGGATAGATGTAGAGCTAACCTCTGCAGTGATTACTGTAGTGGAAACAAAGTCACAGTAATCACTGGGAGGAGGTTCTTCCTTGTCTAAATGGAAGCGTTAGGGACCCTCCAGAGTGCTGAGGATCTTGTCTTTCCTTTCACCACCATCATTTTGGGTAACATGTTCACTTCAGGTATATTCTGAATTTTTTTTTCTTTGCAGTGACTCCATAAGGATAGTTCTGTTTCCTCAAAAATGACTGTTAGATATGCTTGTTTCCAGGGCACACTGTCCTCGGATTATTATTCCAGTGCAATTATTTGTCTTGTTCTTCACTGCTCAGAACTATAATGTTGGAGAGTGGAGGAGGCAGGGAGGTGATACAGTAAGCTTCCATATAGTTGAAAGAGCCGGAAAACTAAAGCATCTGCAACCACTGCATAAATAAGCCATTTGACACCTTTAAAAGCTTTAACATTCTCTATTTTTGGAATAAAACTAGCATCTGTGCTGACAGCTTACATGCCAAGCTTCAGCTTGATGCAAATTTGAAAATTCCTGAATAAAAACTGCTAAAAATCAGGAGTGTATAAAGACTACCTGATCCTAACTGACATTCAGAATAGACAGTAGTTAACCTGCAGTATTTATATAGTACACTGCTTCATACCCTGGAAGGATAGAAAGTAATCTCCTCCTTTAGAAGAGCTTTACCAAGTATACGATTGGGTCACCTGAAAGGTTATTATAAATAGAACCACTTGGCTGAATATAAATGACATTATAACTTGGCACCACTGTCTTGGGAAGGAGCCTGTACTCCTGCAGTGCTCTCCAGTAAATCAGACACCTCTATACTCAATAACAGTAAATTCTGCAATATCAGCTGAAAATTATGGAGACTGTGCTATAAGCACAGCCAGTTCCCTTGTTCTCCTGCTGCCAGCTCAGCTTCTCGGAAGGAGCAGGGCCATCCTCACTCAGCTTCCCCTCTGCACCCTGCCGGAGTGGGCACCCTTCTCCCTCTCATCCAGGCTTTGTGGCACAGAGAGGATCTACACATGTCTCCATACTGCCTCTTCTGCTGGACAGAGGGTTCACAGAAAGCTCTGCAAGAGCTTTCCTCTGCCTCTTTTCGTTTTCCAGAGAACTGGAGCAGTACAGGATGGAAGACCAGGATGAGCCTATTTCGTCACTCAGATTGAAAAGGAAAGTGATGTCCTGCTCACTCTACCAGCACTGGCCAACAGAGCCAGGAGCTGAAGCCAGTCTCAAGAAAAAAACTCTCATTTATTTTCAGTAGATGGAGTTTTCAGTTTAAAGAATTGTAGTAATTTACACAGTGACTTGGTACAGCTGTTTGTTTTAATATCCCTTATTTATATATGAAAAGGGTTTTGTAACTACAGGATTTTCTGCTATGTGTCTCAGGGACTCCAGTGAGTGTGACCCTATTAAAGATTACATAGAGGTGAAGATCTTTGTGAAAAATGTCAGGGTTTTTTTAAGAAGAGTAAGTGCAGGAAAAGTACAAAGGGAAAACATTTCTTAAAAGAGAATTATTCAGGAAGAAGTCAGGTTTATTAGTCCTATTATCTCTTCTAATGCTTTGCTTTTATAAAGTTTTACCACTAGAGGCAAACACTATGGTGGATGGGGTTTTTTATACAGGGATTGTGTGTGGGGCATGGACAGAAAATGCGAATATTAACGACTTGGGGAACATTTTCTCTGAAGACAACAGAAGCAAATCCACATTATTTGTTAATTTATTAAGTAAATTCTGTCACCATTACGTTAGTTATGTTGGGATCAGTCCTTTTGTTCCACAGACACCAAAGGGAGGTTTTGTGCTTTAGGTTGGACAAGGAGGTTTTACTAGAATAGTAAAGACTCAACAGTCTTCAAGTTTTTAATCCTGCCCAAACTAACATATGAGATTAACTCTGTCTATGCCATTTGCCCTGTCAGTTTCCAGGATACTCATGCAAGTTCATGTACACATAATCTGACCCTGCAATTATTATCTCTCTATCTTTGTAATCTTATTAGCTCAAATCGTGGAATTTCTACAACATCAAACATGTCTGTCAGCTCGTAACTAACTTCCAAACTCTCGGAGCCAGGAGGCTCCGTGTGCGGTGCTGCCACGGCCGGGGCCGGTTCCGCTCCCGGCTGGAAGGGCGGCGGTGCCGGCGCTGGAGGGAGCTGCAGCCCCGGTTACCGCCGCTCCACCGGCACCACTCCTTTCCGCTGCGGCTCCTTAAGCAAAGAGGATCAGCGTACTGAAATTACTTAAATTTCATCTCTCGCTGTCATTTCAGTTCAGAATGCTCTCTTTTTAAAGAAATCAGGCTAGTTTGTTAACCCACAAGTAAGCCAAGCCACTTTAAACAGAAATCTTAATTCTAACAGTGTTTTAGAATTTTATAGGTCATATAGATGACAAAGGCACAGAAGCAACTTTCTGAATTAAACATGATATCCTACCTCCTCATTTGAACTTTCTTTAGTATGGCATACTTGTTTCTTACTTCCAGTTTGAATCGAAATTGGATAAAATTCTGTGTCTAATATGTGCCTCTATCTCATTTAAAAATAATATCCAGCTCAGACATGACAAAGACTGAGGGTTATCTCCCAGCCTTAACTTTTGTCCCTTGCTACACCTTAGGGAAGATAGTGCTACTGTTACATATTAAGAGTTTAAGTCAAGTTAACTGAAATTTAAAAACTTAATAATCAACACCAACTTTCTCAAGAGAAGAAATGGAAATCTTAGTAGAAGCTGCATGGTCACCAAGTTCATTCTCTTCATTTGGTGAATTTTTCTCCTTCCATGCCTCTCTTCTAGTGTTTGCACACATTATGTTATCTCAGATAATCTCTCTCTGGACATCGCTAAAATAGCCATAGTGTTTCTAAATCAGGTTAATGATTTCTTTTAACCCAAAGGTCCTGTTTCATCGCAAGGGGTAATATAATATTCAGCTTATTCAGGCAGACAAAAAAGAGTTAATCATTAACCTAAAAAATCTGCTGTGTCTAGGCACCAGGCTCCATGAGCCTTTTACAGCTGGCTGGTACAGATGTTGTATTGCACCAATTTGTGATGACAAGGAACTCAAAATGCATATGTAATGATGCAGATAAGACAGAACTGCTGATCAGCTCTTTCTTCTCTGTATTAGGAATGCCCAAGCAGGATGCATCCCATCTGATGATGCACCTTCAATCAAAAATTTATCATTTACCAAAGAGGAAGATATAATTGAGTATCTGCCAAGACAAAACAACAGCTGGGTAACTGGCATGTAAATGCCTTAGATTAAAAAGCTGAGGAGTTTTCTGCACCACTTTTCTAAATGTTTAAAATCTCTTTTAAAAATGGGCCTTTCCAAGTACTGGAGGACAGCCAAAGGGTAAGTGTGAATTACAGATTAGTAGATTAGTTCTTCCAATCTTAGTCATAGGGGAAATAATGTGGACTTAGCTGAGGAGAGTTTGAGCGTACCTTGCACACATGCTCTTGGAAAAGAGGAAGCTTTTCTCTCTCACAGATGAAATTATATGATCCAGGAACTGAAAGATAGAGTAAGACATAATTTCCTGTTCCCAGCAAGAATAAAAAACAGAAATGGCAGATTGGATTCACATTCATTTGGTTTCTTTAGGATAAAATTCCCCAAATTTATATCTTAGTCCAACTTAAAGGGAAAAAGATGGCTGCCAAGAGTGGAGGTTGGATGAGACTGGAGTCATCTCTCATAAGCTCTGGGGTTGTGCAGCCTCAGAACAGTCATGACTTCTGGGCAGATACGAACTTCCATCTTCCCAAATAGGTGATGTGGGCAGATAGCACAGGAAGGTAAAGCAGCTTGGGAGTCAGCTGGCCAGGGAGTCCAGAAGTCTCTGATTTTGATGATTCATATTGCAAGTGTGGCAAGTTTTCCAACTGAGTTGGCAGAGTAACAGGTGGATTTCAGTGGCATCTTGCCTGAGTTCTGCTAAAAGGTCACTGAAAAAGATGTTTCTCTGTAAAACATTTCCATTTCAATGAATCAGGACTTTCTGTTGAAGCTGAAATGTTTTGCTGAAAACCTGTTGTGTTGGAAAACTCCCAAGCATTTATCTCTCTCCTACTCCCATAGAGAGGAAATGGGTTGTCTCCAGCCTTTCCTTTCCCTTTCGCTGTTTCAACTATCCTGTGCTTCCCCTTGTGCCCACTCAGGGTCCATCTCACAAAGCAGACATCTGTTAGATGGTCCAAATATTTTATACCAGTGTACAAGATCTTCAAACTGTACGAAGAGAAAGAAAGAGTATTACTCAAAAAAAAGAGAGAGAGAGAGACAGTATAGCTGCGTGATGACAGTGTATCACCAACTGAACAGGAAATTCAGCCCATCTTTCCTAAAGGACATAGGTCACTTCAGTTCTTGAAATGCCAGTTTCTACAAGAAATCTTTGATAGTCTTTGATTGCAAACACCAGTAAAGCATTTGAGGGCCAGGGAAAACCCTGTAACAGGTTCAAACCACCCTTAATGTTACTGAATTAAACCAGGGCTGATTTTGGCTATGGCTGCATTTTGACTTCTGACTGTCAAGGAACATGTGAGGTACAGTCAACTATTTGTCATTAAAATACTAGTCAGGGAATCCAGCCTTTCTTATTTTTTCATTTGCGCATCACTCCCAAATGCCAGTCTCTGTGAGTGTACCTATTACTTGTAAGCATTTACTAATGATTTGTGAACAAATGTTAGCATTTGGTTTGTTTCCATCTGTCATTCCTAGTGGAGGTCTGTGCCTGGCCACGTCATTGCACAGAGATGTGCCGTTGACTTTTTTCCCCTTCTTGACAATTCAAACTCTTTGGATAGAAGAAATAAATTTGTCAACAGTTTTAAAATAAGTTGTCAAGAAGGTCTTCTGGTTGAAAGGATCAACACCCTGCTAAGGCAGGATTATTCTCCCATTAGCACAAGAAAACATGTTCAGGGTCACGCACGGCCGGTGTCCTCTCTGTAGTCATTTGGGGCGTTACTGTGGTGTATGTGTGCTCATCTGAGCCAGCAGCGTGCTCTGCCAGCATGGGGTCCAGCACCGGCTGCAAACTCATCTAGAAATCAGGGGGGATGTGTAGGCCCAGGCAGCATGTACTTGGCATGAACAACAGTTTTTGACTGAACTTTACCTTGCCCACACTCACCGAAAAATACAGTGAAGTAGCTGGCACCAATGATGTAATACTTTTAAGCAGCTCAGAAGGGTCCTTGGAAGGATAAAAGAGAGAACACAGCAACAGTTGAGAGTGGAAAAGCAACCACTGAGTTAAGCAAAAGCAATATCAGTCTCAAAGAAAGACCTGGAAATATTATGAACTGTGATGCAGACAAAAGGCCTGCAAACACTTTAAAAATAAAGGCATTGAGTGTGCATGGCCCTTTGTCAAGGCTCCCAGGCCATCTGGCCAACAAATTTGCGAAGTCTTGTAAAATGGCAGTTGATAACTCTGTTTAGTTTTGCAAAATTTTGTACATTGTATATTCCACAAATCTTGTCTGTTAGAAGACAGACTGTCTTTATCCTTTTTTCTGACTGCTCCATTGCCCACTACCCTGGTTTATCACTTTGTCAACAAATGATTTCAGGGTTCACATGGGTTGCTACATTACCCACAGCACTGCTGCACCCAGCCAGCATCCATCCGTGCTAGTGAATTGAAAGCCAGTTTAGACATGCCTTTCCCAGCTGCGGTTACACCTTTGACTGCCTTGTAGAGGTATGAATTATATTGAAATACTTGTAGTTAGAAACCCCAGGCATCAGATGTATGCTACCTTTGTTAGAAATAGGAAATTGTATTTGCTTCTCCTTCAGTATGTGGTCCATTTAGTCATAAAAACAGGAAGAAAATTTTTATCATCACTTTTGTGCCTATTTTCATAATTATCATGGGACAAAATATTCATCTATATTAGTTAAACAGAACACTTCAGCGTCAAATATACAGGGCTGTATGGACAGTAAAAATTGATATTGCATTTGCTTTTTGTGAAATAATCCTGGTAGAAGGCTATTTCAGTGGTTTTAAAGCTATCAAAAATCGGGCCTTTATAGCTCAATGCAATTGAAAAAAAAAAAGACATTGTGAATTTGTTTGTATACTTGCCTTCCTACATTTCTATTTCCCTTTGCTTCATCTCTCTCTGCAGACACAAGGGAGCAGATCCTTCCATGTTTCAAGTTGGCACAAGCTGTGGCAATTACTTACACTGGGGACTGCCACTGGGTGTACACTGGCTTGTACTGAAGTTGTTGTAATTACTATCATTATGTTATTTCTTGACGTGTAAAGGAAAAAGATGAGTGTGTGTTCAAAGGGCTTTGTTTAAGTGCAGCAGGCCACTTATTCATGCAAACCACTGAGAGCAACTGGGAAGTAAGCACAGTGAGATATGAACTTTTTGGAAAACCAGCTCTCATATTTAACTTTGTAAGGAGACAAAGTGATTTCTTAATTAAACCTACTAAACTCCAGGTCTGCCAGTTCCTTCAAAAAGAGAAAGCATTTTTCAGTGTGTTAGATTAACACTGCAGTACCTATTATGCCCTTGCTTTTATGCAGTTTACAGAGATCTTTACCACGGCTCCAATCTGCAGGAGCTACTTGTGTAATGCCAATGCTGAGACAAACTATCATGTGGCTCACCTCCATCTGAAAAACAATTTTGAAGATTTGTTTCAAGTGGTCTGTAACACTATTCACACTTCTTTGATCCTGAGCTGGGAGGAGAACTCTTCTCTAGAATCAAAATTCGAGTGGTCTGAAAGAACCTTGTTTTGTCTGGCAGCTAATGGCTGGAAGAGCTTAAATTTTATATAGCTTAGTGTACACAAACATGGTAAACACCAAAGAACTCCCATATCTTTGCATACCAAGGCAAGCAGTAGGTCACTACCCCACAAATGCTGTATTACATCTAGTCTAGATGTTGTATTGCAACCAGTCAAGACAGCACATCGTCTGAAGGTTATTTTTTTCATATATGATTACAGCAAAGCTTCAGCAAGCCCGGACTGGCGCAGAGTCTCTGACAGTGAGTGTTAGCTCCGGCCTCCCGAGACCTGTCCAAACGAAGGGCCCAGACCCGCCGTCGCGCAGGCCTTGGTACCGCTCTGGCTTTGCCAGGGAAACAAGAGACAGGACTAAGCTTCTGAACTTCATTTTTGTATTTTCCCCGTTAGAGCGTGACTCGAAGCCGTGATGAAGTTACTATGGGGTGAGAGGGCAGTGCGGGAGGTGCCACCGCCAGCGCTGTCCCCGCAGCGGTGCCACACTCAGCACCGGCCCGGTGGGGAGAAGCAGTGGCAGCGCCGTGCCGGTGCCCGTCTCGAGGTCCCTTCACCGCGGTTTTATTTTTATTACTGGTGTATTTACCGTTGGCCATGCCCCAGCCCGGCCTGCCCCCCCCCCGCCCCCGGCAGGAGCCCGCTCCCCGCTTGAAGGGTCACGGCGGGTACGACGCGGGAGGTGGGAGATCCCGGCCGGCGGAAGCATCGCTTGGCGGCGTGCGGCCACTGGGTTCTGCCACTCCCGGGGCCCCATGGTGCCCCGGCCCAGGCAGGCGAAGCCCCCGCGGAGGGCACAGCCACCACGCAGTGTTCGCCCATCGGCAGCGCGGCTGCGCACAGCGCGGCTGACAGCCTTGATTCCCGCAGGCTGGGCCGGCACCGC